>VURO01018415.1:55068-77279 GCA_015108175.1 Pelvicachromis taeniatus
TTATTTTTCTGTATGGGTTGTAATAAAATACTGCAGTACTTTGTATGAAAACAGACAATAGTTAATTGTAACTATTTATAAATTAAATTATTGTACTTTTTGCAATCTGTAGATAAGTACTATGTATTCATATATACAGTAACAACTGTGGATTTAAATGTGATTCTCTGAGGTGTCTAAGTTATTGATGTATATATTGTATGTTTGTTGATACAGCTTACTTTATTTTCTATAAGACCAATAAAATGTTTTGGAAAAGGGTTTTCAGCACTACTACTCTCTCATTTAAGGCATTTAAAAAGTGTCGAAATTAGGTTTTGTCATATTCTGTGGCGTCATTGACCCAGTTTGATACTTTTAAAAATAAACTGGCGGGGAAGGCTTTTTGCCATCCAGGGTGGGTTTTAGAAGACAGCGATCATTTAGATGGCACAATTTCTTTTTCTGTGATCCAAAAAAAGCCGTTGGGCGACCCACTTTGGCTAACCTCAGTGGACATATTTTTGGCCCGACACGAGTAAAACATTAGAGTCATGAAGGATGTCTAGGTGTGCTTGTCCTAGATTAGGAGGAGTAGTGAGTTAGTCATCTCAGCTCCCTATGGAGCTTCTAAATCCCCCCTACCCCCCACCCCTCGTCTCAGTGCACCTCATCAAACATCAGCCTCCTCAGCAGCGCTTCAACCCCAGCACAGTCAAAATGCATCTCATGAGAAAACATGCAAAGACAAAGAGACAGATGGCTGAAGACAAACTACATCTTACCATACCATCCTGCAGGGCATGTGTAAACCCCAGTGCCTGTATTGTTCTTTTAAATGGAGGAGGCTTCTACAGGTTTGTGTGACCTGTGCATTAAAACAGGCTCCTCTCCCCTCCTTGGATGCCTGCCCCAGACAAGCATACGGCCTCTGAAGAGTTGATTAATTTGGCAGGATGGGCTAAGGTGAGCTGGTGGGCAATCTAGGACAGCATTCTTCATCTTTACCCACTTCTGCAGCAGGTGCCTGCCCCAGTTCTTAGACCGCAACCTGCTGTACAATTAATGTTGCCAATGCCATCAGCGAGGCCATTGATGTAACACATATGCCCTGCCAAAGCTGAGCAAGGGGCTCTTCTCTTCAAATACCACAATGACACAAATACATGTACTTTCACCCCCTTCTTCTAATCAGTGTTATTTAAATTAAGGTTGTTATGGTGCCGCATGTGACTTAACTGCAAAAATCACATCTCCATAAGCATTAAGATTTATCTGAGTCGGTGCAATCCCAGCTATAAAACAAATACTTAACACCCTTTCTTACCCTGATTGAAATATTCAAAGCAGCTAAAGATGGAAGCCAGGGTACTGAATATAATGAGCATAACTGTCTTTCAGGAGCATGCACCTGTTCAAAAATTATGTGGGGTTGGGTTTCCCTCTGCTGGCATATCGGTGTAAAACCTTTATATGATTTAACTGGGTTTTTCCCATAAGATGACAGCATTTCTAAACAGAAGGATTTCCCCCACAGTGGGGTGTTTACCTGGCACATAAAGTGAAGTAATTTAATTATGCAATGTTTCACAAAACAAAATTAACTGAGGAAATGGGAGTGCGCTGTAGACTTTGTCTTGTAGCTTCGTTACTATGTGGTGCAGGGTAGGTGGTTAGTTTCTATTATAACCCATCTCTATGTATATTAGGCGCACTTACAATCTAATGCATCGCTTCTGTAGTAAACCTTTAGACGTCCACGCAGGCATATATCTGTAGGTACTGCTTTGAGAATCTGCTGACAGTGCTGAGACCTTTATTGATATACTGTCCCTGCTAAATGAGCTTGGACAAGTCATTAGACACAGTATAACCCACAGCTAAATCATCAAAGTGGAATGAACAGATGACACCATGATAAAAGTAACAGCTGTAGGGTGCAATATTTAACGAGCTTGGATGCACAAGGAAAATAGACGAGTTTAAAGCTATTGTTTCAGTCTTGTTGCTCACTGTATATGTGCAGGTTATAAGTTTGAGTAAATTACAGATTTATGAATTGGCTGGCTGCCATAGTTTATTTAAAAAAAATGTTTTTTCGAATGTTTATGGGGGAAAAAATAAAATATTTGAGTGTCTACAAAAATCTTTGAATCCTTATCTTTGTTATGGTTATTTATGCAGAGATAATTGTGAGCAAAACAAAGTTTACTGGGGATATAGAGCAAAGCTTATCACGACCTCTCCGCTCATCAAAGACGCACAGGCTGCTATTTTATATTGGAATCCAGATCTCGTCACCTGACGGTGGAAAACGCCGCTATTATGTAACAATATGTCGGACGCGGTACCATCGTACGATGCGAGCTCTGCCAAGTGAGCCTTAATTAACGCGGAGCTGTGGGACAGATTTTTCAAAATAAAACCAACACGCAACGACGTGACGCACCGAGCTTTATTGATGGTGTTCCTTTCCTCTCTGGTTCATCCACGTTTTTGACCGTCTTGACGCAAAGGTTGTCGTGCGTCTGTGCGTCGCCGGTAGAGGAGGCATTGGCGCAACGCACTACTGCTGTTGCCTCCGCCGCTGCTGATATAGACGCCGGCTGTCCTGCTGAAACGGGACACGGACCAACCGACACGGTCCGGTAACTGCCTCATTTGACGAGAGTCCGTCTCCCGCTCCGGGCTGCACAGTCAGCACAGTCAGCACCTCCACAATGATCAAGAACGGGCATCACCATAACCACCACCAAGTGAACACAGCAGCAGGAAAAGACGCAGGCACGACCCCCGGCGCTGCAGCTTGCAGTCCGGAGAAGAGAAGGCGAAGAATCCGGGTGTGGTGCGATGGCTGGTGAGTTCTTAAATATGTGATGAAGATACCACGGCATCATGATTATGCTCACTATTTGCGTCGAGCATCTTTCATTGGATGTGGCAGCATTATACCTGCTGCTGGGACAGGCCTGCTGCAGGTTACAGGACGCTCACAGCGCTGCTGCTTCGTTCTTCATTGGTATCCGCGTGCACACAACTTCTTGAGTGGGGATGCTGTTTAAAGTGTCTGCTACTATCCTGCTATCGGTCAGTTACCTCATCATACCCACTTCTAATGCTCTTTTAGTAAGGACACTATTAGAACATCAGCACAGATGTGATCTTTGCAGCTGCAAACCATTTAACCGTGACCACAGTTTAGATAGACTAGTTCACTTTATGCTGGATAGTAAAGAAGTCATGTGAGAACCAAGAGGACAAATCAGATTAGTTAATTGATTACTATTTTATCTGCTTGCAGTTTATGGCAACTTCCTATCAGTATTAGGTGTATTCACTGGTCTTGTAGCAGTGACCAGTTGGTACTATGGAGTAGAAAAAGAAATGTGTGTGTAAAGTATTAAATGACAAAAAGAAGCAAGTGAAGAGTTTCACTGGGAAACCTGAAGAGTATTACACTTATTACAATCACATGTGCCTTAGTTTGGGCAAGAGGCAATTAAAGGAGAAACATCCCAGGGCACTTATCCTTATCTTGACTCGGAATAACTGTAACGCCTCCTTAATGACAGCTGTAAAACAGGGTGTCTGCTTCAGTCTCATGTATTGGAACAACAAATAATCATACATACGTTACATATAGTACGCTGCTGCTCTCCCCCTGCTCGCAAACACACAAACAGTCAGACAGAGAAGTGAAAAGGTAACTCCCGTTTGAAATCATTTAATTAAGCTGGTGGGGTTCAAATATCCCAGTAAATCACTTAGCTAGCCATCCAGTAAGCAGCTGTTTACACGATGAGCTCTGATAATCAGTTAATTGTTGTTACCCATCATGCAATGGGTAACACAACGGTGTTCAGTGTGAATCTGAAGTATGAAAATGTTATTTTAGAAGCACTCGTGGTTGTTGGTCAGCCTTTTTAGTATTTCAGACATGTCACCTTGGCACTTTTGGGTGAGCCCAAGTTTACTTTAGCTTGTACTTTTTAGTACAAGAAACATTTCTAGCAAAATGTTCCCCATTAATCCATACTCCTATATAACTATGGGTGTATTTGAGGGGTTATAGACTTATCCATGTCCATCCCAGAAGCAATGGATGCAGATGGAATTTTGTTTGTGGTTCTCGTGGCATTTGAAAAACGCGACAACAGCACAGCTTTTTCCGTTCCACTGACCTCCGTGTGAAAAAAAATGGCTGTTTGCACCAAGGTCCATAACTTAAGAGTAAACAGGGAACATATTGAACTCAGTTTTCTTAGAAAATTAGATGAAATATTTTTTTTAAAAAAGCTACAAACATTAGCTGATGAACTGAACTGATATTTCATGGGAATTTTCTCACATTAGCTGTTGTCGCCTCCTCAAATGTATGAAAATATAATGGCAAAAAGCTATATGATGAAGGTGTTTGTAGTAATAATGGGCATTTTGCACTACACAAATAGCACAATTAACTGAAGGAAAAAAAAGCTTGCTGTCAAATATCTCCACTGGTAGAAAGACCAGACTTTGATGGTGTCATGCTGTGGCGGCAAAATAGATGTTTTGAGTTTCGGTGTATGAAGGCAAGGATTATGGTGGCTTTCTCTTGTAGAAATCCTGACATTTTTGTGTAGCTGTTTGATGGCATGTTGCAGAATATTTGGGATGCCGGAATATTAACCGGTGGGGTGAGCATGCACAGAGAGCCAATGCCAACAGAGCTCTTGTCATTAACCCCCTTAACCCCTCCAGCCCACACCTGCTCAGGCCATCCACAGCTTGTGCGGCCGTGCCTCTCACTGAGCACATTGTTCCCCGAAGGCTGACTGTACAGTACATCGCCATGTTCCTACTGATATCCTGCTGTGTCAGCAGCTTGTGAGGAAAAAGTCCAAGGAAAGTGCACATTCAGTTCAACTGCTGAGACATTTCTGACCCTGCCCCATTTTCTTCTCTCTTTTGTTTCTCTCAGTTCTTATTTGTCACTCTGAAAGAAGGTGACAGGGGCTAAAGATCAGTTGTCAAAGAGGCATAATCAAGGGAGAGTGTAAAGTCTATTTCTGCTATCTGCTGAGGTAATGTGTACAAAGAAGACTATAAAGTGGTTAGTCAAAGCCTTTGTGAAGTAGTGGTGTGTTCATTCATCCAAGGATTATCTGAGACTTGATGTCCTAAGAGAGATAACCACTGAGTTTATAATAAGCCAGCCTCATAAATTGTAATCAAAAATTTACATACACTCATTGTGGGCATGAATGCCAATTTTGTTAATTTGGGGCTTTTAATGATTTCTTTGAACTTTTCTTTTTCCAGCATATAACGATTGTACACCATACATCTTTAATGACTTATATTTTGGGTGCAAAAGATTCCATTTATTTTAGACTTTCTATGCACGTTTGCACATGTACAGGCTCAAATATATAAATAAAGCCCACTAATATTTGATTAAATGTCCATCACCAAGTCACACGTTGACCATATGCTTCTGGTAGCCATCAACAAGTTTCTTCCATAATTGTGGTTGGATATTTGACTACACTACTTGACCGAATTTGTAGAGTTCATTTAAATAATTGGTTTCATAAGACAGATCTGGCTTTTGAGTGTAGTCCACAAATTTTTAATAGAGTTGAAGTCGGGGGATTGGTAAGGCTATTTCTGAAGCTTAATGTTAGCCTACTTTATCCATATAAAACTTTTGAAATCATTCTCCTGCTGGAACACTAAATTGTCCAAGTTTAAACCATCTAGCTGCTGATTTGAGATAAAGTTAAAGAATGTAGAGGTAGTATTCTTCATTATTCTATTCAATTTGTGCAATGTACCAGTACAAATGGCAGCAAAACACCCCTTGAGCATGATGCTACCACCTGCATGCTTGAAATTTGGTACAGTGTTCTCAAGTTCGTCATTGTGGCCAAATAGTTCAATTTTTGTCTTGTCTCACCATAAACCTTTTCTCTAGAAGACATTTGGAGAAGGAATTAGTCATCATTTCAGCTATGTGGAAACTTGCCTATGTGGGCAGCTAAAAACTTAAGTTGAATGCATACTTACGTAAAACAGTTAGAACTGTTTGTTGATGAAATCTGGAATCTGCAGTTGTCTAGAAATGGCTCTGAGAGATCTTCCCAACTTGTGTAAATCTACAGTTCTCCTCGTTAGGTCTACTTTCCCATTGTTCTGAGTATTGGTTAATCCAGTGAGCACTGTTAAACAAATTCATTTATTCTGACAAACTGCCAGTTCTAGTCAAACATGTTCTCTAATGACAAGTTAATAGGTCTTGACTTGTCAAGTTAAAAGACATTATAGATCCTTCAGCACCACTTATTATAGTGTAAGTATTTATAATTTTGACCCTATGTGGACGTAATTTCAATGCATGCTGTATTATTCTACCTTAGAAAAAAATAACTGTTCAAAGAAATCAGTAGCAGCCCAAAATTAACATTCATGCCCACATGATTGAGTGTTTGTAACACTGTTTTTTCAGCTATTATAATTCTAATATCTCCTGTCATACATTGTGGCATTGCTGTCAGTTTTAAACCAAATAAAGATGATAATCTTTACAGATCCACTATTTTCTATACTTGTGTACAGAGATGTTTGTTATTCATACTGAGAAGCTTAGGTGCAGTTTGGGTGTCTCCTAACAGAGTAGACTAATTAATATTTCATCATCCCCCAGTGATAGGCTTAATGATCCACTCCTCTTAAAAAATACAAGAGGAATATTGTCACATGTTGGGCATCTAGATAGTTTAGCACCTGTAAAAGCATTATTCCTGTCACTGTCTGAGTCTCAGTTTTCAGTTTTCATCTCGTATCATTCACCTCCAAATTCTCCCGTGTCCCGTGTCACTTTCTCACGGTCTGTTGCTTCATTTACCATTTACCATTCAGCGTCTGCATGCGTAGATCCTGTTTCCACAGATTGGCAGCACACGACACAAACACAAAATAAATTTTTGATTAGCTTTTTTTTTTTTTTAAACAAACTTTTAATTTGTTTGGTTTTAGTGAGCAGTGATGGCGATCAAAATTCTGGTTACATTTAGAAATTTTACGTCAATTCTCAATGCAGTGCAGGCTATCTGTAGCCTAGCTGTGTCGAGTGACATCACAGAACAACATGGGATCTGTTTCTGTTGCTGCCCTGGTGGAGCTGTTTTCTTATTGATTTTTTTAGGATGCTATTCATAGTGCTGTTCTGGGATTTACTCATGAGAATGCAAATGTGTAATAGAATATTGTAAAACGTTAATATAAAATACAATAATGTTATTTTTGTTCTGTTGTCTGTCAAGATGATCCCACACTGCTTCAGTAATGTTGCAATCTGGTAATGGCAATGCCAATCTATAACTGATAGTCTTGGAGTTATTTTGGGATCACCATTATTCAGGAAAAATTAAAACATTTCCAAACTAATTATTGCTAAGTATTGCTTAAGATCCCTTTGGCCCAGCAGAAGCTAAACATAAAGAAATAAGGAGTGGCTCATTTAAGGTACTTTAATCTTTATCCACCTCAGTTCATTTTCAGTGTTACCTGCAGTTTCCTTCATCAGAGTACATGCTTACTCTTGTTGTTCATATCTGCGCCAATATCGCGTTCAGAGTAGATCAGAAAGAAAAACAGGATGTCAACTGTTGGCAGTAGTGATAGTAATGGAGGGCTAATGCCCATCTGTTCTCGATCACTATGCTATATTACTGTGTTACAATCTCAGTGTCCAATATGTGTTAATCTAATTATGTACAGATGGCATCCTACAAGGGGAGGAGAGAAGAGGGAGCGACACCACACACCCACTGACATTTTGTTTGTCGTTTTTGAGATAAATAGGTTTGTGGTTCATACCAACTGGTTTATAATAAAAGAACCTTGTAAATGTATAAATACATTTACTTTTTAAAATTTGTAACCCAAGAAGCAAAACTCCTTTCATTTATTCACTCCCATTGCTCATTATTTTACTTTAATCCGGAGGACATAAAGACGATCTGACACCCAAGGTTTCAAAAGAGCCAAAAAAAGATTCAAAAGATTGTCAACATTGTTGTTTTCAAAATTAAAACATATCACCCAGCTTTTATCTGGTTCACCAAAAAGTTCTTGGCTTACTTGCTATCACGAGGAATAATAAAAGAAATATGATCTTTTGAAGAGGAGTTATGTAACGGACAGCTGCCAGATCTTCTTGCTCTAATTCAACCTTGATGCTTTACTTTATCCCTCTAGCCACTGTACCTCACTACAAGGGTGCGGCTCTCGAATAATCATACTCTTCCTTCATGTGTTTTTCCTTTACAGCTATGACATGGTACATTACGGCCACTCCAACCAACTGCGGCAGGCCAAGGCCATGGGCGATTACCTCATTGTTGGAGTACACACAGACAGTAAGGCTCAAAACAAGACCCTAATGTACACATGTATGTGTAACTTACACATGTACATGTGTAACAGAAACCCTCTTTTTGCACTTGTTATGCATAGTCTAGCTTATATTGTACATCTGCTATTTCTTTTTACCATAGCACCTGCAGGGCTTGAATATCTTCTTCAGTCCTGTCATTACCAGTCAGGCACCAGCTGCATCCACTGCACTTGGAAAGAGTTGTTGTGACAGTAGCAGGGCGCCTTAGCTGTGCCCCACCCTCCTGTGGTGCACTGGGGCACTCTGACATTGTGATAACACAGAATGCCTCGACGGTCAGGGCCGGCACAGATACAGCAACCTTTCTTTCGGCCTAAGAAGAAATGCATCAGTTACGAGTGTCTCAATCTACTCTTTATTTGTTTGCAAGGTGAGATTTCAAAGCACAAGGGTCCACCAGTCTTCACTCAGGAAGAAAGATATAAGATGGTGCGGGCCATAAAATGGGTGGATGAGGTCGTGGAAGGAGCTCCTTATGTCACCACCCTCGGGACCCTCGACAAGTACAACTGTGACTTCTGTGTGCACGGAGGTATGGAATATCGCCACCCCACGTCCTTATTTAGACACGCAGCTGTCACAGGCAGCTGTATCTTTTCTAAAGTTTGGAGAAGAACTCCTGTATGCTGTTGTTTCAGATGATATAACATTAACTGTGGATGGAAAAGATACATATGAAGAGGTGAAGAAGTCAGGACGGTACAGGTGAGTTTTCCTTTCCAAATAAGCATAGTGAGGGTGGGGTGTGTCTTCTTTTTTTTTAAGTTACATACTGAGCCGTGATGTTACAGGGAGTGCAAGCGAACCCAGGGAGTTTCAACAACAGACTTAGTTGGCAGGATGCTGCTGATGACCAAAGCCCACCACAGCAACATTGTAAGTATCACCAGATTCTCTCTGTATGAGCTCAGTTCAGAATACACAGCTAAAGTTCTCCTATCCTCTGTTTTAGGACAGTTCGGACTATCAAGAGCACACTGACAACTTTGGAAAAGTAAGTCAATTTTCTACTTTTGGCCTCATTTGCTTATAAGCCAGTTAATATCAAAACCTCAGCTCAAAGTCAAAGCTTTCAGCTGGCTCTGTGTTGACCAAAGATTGCTGGCTCTTTGACTTCCTCTTACTTAACTGTTTTGTTATTTAAGTAGCAAGCCTTGGTGTTTGGACCACATGTCAGACATAATTAAATAAAGGTCTTTACTTTAGGACCCACTTTGTAATCAAGTGGAAGGCCTTTCCAGTCAATGCCACTGAATGCCACTTCTGTTCTTGGATGGGGAAAGTAACTCAGAGCCAGCATGCTTAAAAGAAGTAGAGGGTCTCTCCACATTTGAGACTGGAAGAGTAATGCTGCGAATTTGGCGAGGAATGAATAAATGCATTCTGTATTTGTAGGCCTGCTGTTGACCAAAGGTGACATTCTCACTTACACCACTGGGTGGCAGTGATGCAGCACAAGATTAACTCTGGTCTCATATGTGGGGGCGATACTCAGTTCAGTTCAATTCAATTTTATTTATATAGCAGTTGCTTCAAGTTACTTTATGCTGTAAGGTACAGACCCTATCACATTATAGAACCAAAATCTGACTTGTGCTGTCAGCAAGGTAATGGCGAGAATGAAGAACCCCCTTTTAACAGGATGTGATCTATTCTAATGAAATGCTCAGGGCGTCACGGGAAGTCCGACAGCAGGCTCAGTCTATAGCGACAGCTGCCTGTAAGCTTTATCAAAAGAGCAAGGTTTAAGCCTATTTGTAAAAGTAGACACAGTGTCTGTCTCCCAAATCCAGCCGGCTAGCTGAAGGCACAGCCTCCAACCTAAATTCTATAAGTCTGGGATCAGATTTCTGCATTGGGGTAATAAAATTCTATGATGTCTTTAAGATATGTAGTTCCCTGATCATTCAGGTTTTGTATGTGAAAATTTCAATTCTGGAGTTGTAATGGAACCACTGACGAAAAGGTAGTATCAGAAAAATACGATCTCTCTTTGTAGTCCCTAACTATACTAACTATACTGAAGTAAATCTGTTGTATTACTACTTTTCACATTATACTTCTTTTGCTTTTTTCTTGATTGATCAGAAGGGCCATAGTCCCTGGACAGGGGTGTCTCAATTCCTTCAAACATCTCAGAAAATCATCCAGTTTGCCACAGGCCAGGAGCCTCAACCTGGAGACACTATAATCTATGTGGCAGGAGCCTTTGATCTCTTCCGTATCCTTTGTTAACCTCACAAGAATTGCTAGATTTTATTATACATGAACCTTCTTTTTCACTTTAAATCATAAAACAGTTGTTATGCAATGGTATTTGAAATGCGTTCCTGACTAGTCTACCAGACATTGGCCATGTGGACTTTCTGGAAGCCGTGCATAAGCTTGCAGAAAAGCCTTACATTATAGTGGGGTTGCACTTTGATCAGGTGAGTATTTTAATTTTTTGTGAGACATTTACTGCCTCCTCCTTTGAGATTTCTTAGCGTGTGCTTTCATATCTTTCAGGAGGTGAATCGCTACAAAGGGAAAAACTACCCCATCATGAATGTCCACGAGAGGACTCTCAGCGTCCTGGCTTGTCGAGTAAGTTCTTTTTAAACTTTATCAATCAGCACAGAACAATGGAAGCTCATTGATTATAAATCCATGAATTATATTCTTTTTTGTTTTGTTTCTACAGTATGTGTCAGAAGTGGTGATCGGTGCACCGTTTGCTGTCACAAAATATTTGCTGGATCATTTCAAGGTACCTACACACACTATATTTAATTTTTATCACTGCATAGGTAACAGGAAGAAGTAATATAGTGAAACACGTGGCTTAATTTCCACAGGTGGATCTCGTTTGCCATGGAAAGACAGAAATATATCCCGACAAAGATGGATCCGACCCTTATGCTGTGAGACTCCCACAAATATGCTGCGATTTTTATGAAAAGACATTCATAGGTGTTTCCTTACAATTTTTCCTTAATACTCAGGAGCCTAGAAGAAAAGGAATCCTGCGTACTGTTGACAGTGGGAACAGCCTCACTACGGATGCCATTGTGCAAAGGATAATTAAAAACAGGTAAAACAGGCAAATTTAGTACATTTATCGTACATCCTGAAGCAATCGCAGTATCTTTTAAGCTGGAGTTAGTTAACTTAATGCTAAATTAAGAACAACAGTGGTTCAGAAAACACAGTATAAAATGCACAAGTTACATTAACGAGCAGTTTAAAAGGTATACCCAATAAAGTGGCCAATGAGTGTATATTTGTTTGAAACTCGGCTTACTACATATTACTTACACTTTCCCTTGAATCAGGTTGCTATTTGAGGCGAGGAACCAGAAGAAAGAGGCCAAAGAGATTGCAGTGATCCAAGCCATGAAGCGACAAGAGGAGGAAAAGACTAAAGAAAGAGCACAGGCTGTGCTGTAGGCACCTTCAGCTAACAGTGACATATTCAACTAATATAAACTCATGTACATTATAACCAACCCTTTTGTAAGTGCTATGACACCCTCCACACGTGATCCTGGCTAATATCAGTAGTCTTTACAGCAGCCCCTTCTTTAACCAGGGTGGCGTAACCTGCTGTGGGATCATCAGGTATTAACATAGTTTGTTACGAGGGTTTGTTAACATGTTCCGCATATGCAATTATATGTTTGTGTCAGTCAACAATCGCACATGCAAATGATAAGATATATTATAAGTTTGGAGGAAGATGTCACTATAACATTCAAATGTCTATTTTATGCCATTTTTAATCCTTTAAATACCTTTTTCTTATGAAAAAAAAAATGCATTTTAGCTTATTCCTTGGGCATATGCAGTGTGAGATCTTGCGCTGTTGGTCAGACACATGATTATATAACAAGATATGATTTGATTTGTCATTTCAGCGGGGCTGATGCTGCTGTTTTGCCCAGCAATGGGCTAGCCCCACAACTAATCTATTACACTGTGTGTGTCTGTGTGTATTATAAAGCGATCGCAGACTCATGGAGGACGCTGAAAAACACTGAAGAATAAGGAGATAAATCTCCCTGCTTCTCTTTTCTGTACATACCAGATTCTGTTTCAGATGACACCGACTTATCCGAAATTTAAAGAAGCATTTTTAATGGAGTTTTTTTGTTCCTTTTCTTTTTGTAAACTCAAAAATGTACATAATTGAGATCTGAACTGAACTTATGGACTTTTGAGTGCAGTAGCTCTTTTTTTTTAACCAACACTACACACCTTTATTCTAATATACTGTTTAAACCTTTAGCTTTCACAGTATAACTAGAGAACTGTGGCAGATGCTCAGAGTTGTTGAGTTGATCGCGCAGTCTCAACTTAACGTCTGTCTCTATATCAAACAGGATTCAATTATATATTTTTTTGTAGATGTATATTTTACTCACCTCCTCCATATTAATTACTGTATAGATGTTTTCATATCGCTTCTGAAACATAATGATATGTCTGTATGTGAGTTTGGAATGTATTAAGTATAGGCTATAAACTGTATGTTGCATATGCTGCAGAAACTGATTAGACTGCAGCATATTATTGCTGATAATAAGAATCTATTCTGAAAAGCTGTTTGCCGTCTTCTTTGTTTTTCATGCACACTGGTTTGCCTTCACCCCTAATTTGATTCCTTAGTTAAAGAGGCAGATGATGAAGCCGCACATTAGTCACATTATAAAAAGGGTAGAGTCATGTTTTGGACACAGAAATGACCTTTGATTAGAGAGACAGAAGGAGATAATCTGATCTTAATTTCGCCACACCTGAGTCACACAGAGTCGCTAAATGTCAGACCATTAATTTGAGATTATTAATAGCAGCTGATTAGCGCCCAGCAATGTTCTGTAAGCGTTCAAAAAAATAAAAAGATGTTGTGGAAGAAAGTTTGATAAACTATGAACACATATTTAAACTGGAAGCATGACGTTGAAACAAGAACATCTTCTAAATTTTAATCATTACTAATTACGGTGTTTTAAAGCAGGAGTGGACAATTGATTTTCCTCAAAGGGTCACACCTGAAACCGGGACCACTGTGGAGGTTCACAACAAGAAGTCAAGTCTGCTTAATATTAATTTTATCTTTGTATAAGCTTATAAGCAAAATATTCTAACTTCTCGTGTGGCCACTTGGGAAAATAAAGAGCCCTCCTCAGATTTAAAGGAATACACCGCATACTGGTCAAGCTTATTCAGCTGGGTGACGCTCGTGCACTCTGAAAGACGGACGCACGCACGTGGCCTTAATTAAAGCTAATTAGCTATTCCGTTTGTTGCTATAACCCCAACGCAAAAATAACTTCGGTTTAACATCATCCCAGAGTGACCAGCAACAGCGCAGAGATGTTTTCGTGTCTAAATGTACTGCCAGCCCCACTGCAGGTGAGTCGTCGTTTCTTTAAAACAACTCCAAACCTCTTAAAAATTGAATAAAATCACCAAAAATACGAGCAGGATTATTTAGCTACAGGGTAACAAAATAACCAACGCGTGAAAGCGGTGCTTGCAGTATTTGACAAGGCATGGTTACAATTTTTGCATTATATATTCTGTTTCGCTTACTTGGTTGACGTTTGGTGGGGAAAGAAAACTTTTCTTAATATTTTGTTGTTGTTGTCATACTCTCCTCTAAATGGACTTTGTTAAACCTATCCTCACTCACTGCGTGAAATATAAAGAAATTATAGTTCTGACGTCACCAAGGTACCAAACCGCACTGTTGTTGTTGTGGTTGTTGTTTATTTAGTTCTCTTTTTCTTTTTTACAAGAACTTTATTAAACAAACAATGCGTATACAACATACAAACAGATGAAGTATGCAAGAGAGTAGAACATGAATACACATGACCAGGGGTAAACACACAAAAAAAGTATGTAAATACACGCAAAAATTCACACGTATTGTTTTGAGAACCTTTTTGTTGGAGTCTGATATTGATTTTATGTACAATTCCACATCCTTAAAAAAATAACAGAAATATGGGGTTTTATTAATAAACTTACATTTATGGATAAAAAATTTAGCTGAAAGTATTAACAGATTTATTATTAAAAAAACATTTATCACTCTTCTTGGGGAACTTAATGAAACACAATAAAACATTTTCCCATTGTAAAGGAAACTCTTTTAAAATGGACAATAACAAACTTAAATACCTTCCAGAACGTCTGTGTAAAAGAACAGTACCAAAAAAGATGTGTCACAGTTTCTGGATGATCCCTACACACATTCATGTCTCTTTTAAATTTTACCATGTAGTGACTGGCTGGGTAACATTTATGAAGAATTTTAAATGAGACTTCCTTCACCTTATTTACAATTGGATGTTTATGGGGGATCATCCAGACTGTTTTCCAGTTGATTTCTGGAACATAATGGTTCCAGTAAGCTGTTATATGTGGGACAGAGACTGTCTTCTTGGAATAAATTACATATTCTCTTATTGCTGTTATCAAGTTCCAGTGAAAAGCAGATTTTCCCCACTGCCGATTCAGTTGGCTTAGGGAGAGCGAATGAGGTAGATATTGAGCTGTCAGTATTTTTTTATACAACATTAAATTACCTGAGGGTATGGCACAAAGCCTGTTAGCTCAAATATGGAGCCCCGCAAGGGACATTGGAACAAAACATGAAGAAACTTTTGCGAGATCCCACAAAACGTTTTGCAGGATCTCGCAAAAGTTCAACTTCATTTTTCTTTCTCCAATATCCTTTGCTGGGCCTGTAGAAATGTGATTACTTATCCTAAAGTGACCCAAAACACACACAAAATTTAGACGGAAAAACGATGAGGAGTTCTTTAATTGCAGGGTATTTCCTGTCCTAGTTTTGGAGTTAAAATGAACCATGCACTAAACAGTAAAACATATTTGTTGTGTAAATTACACACGTCCCGAGACATGTAAACGTAGTTGCTGAAAAAGTTTTCAAAATGTTATATTTCAATGTTCAAGCTAGCTCTTGAACACACACACACACACGCGCGAACACACACACACCTTGTCTTATACCTTCTTGATAACCAAAATGCATGTAAAATGTAATAATTAAAATAAATTACAATCAGCTTTTCTGTTTTGAATTTGTTGACACGTTTCTTAAAATTGTTAAACAATTTTTAAACAAAATATTTTCAAGAACCGTAATTATGCTTGGTATCCTTTCCCTCAACATTTGGGCAACCCAGTTGGTGAAACCCATTTAGGCTGGAAACCAAACAATGCAATGAGATGATGTGATCTAGTAGCATGCTAACAACATGGATAGACCAAAGTTCAGTACTCAGTCATGTTGTGTATTTTCCAATCTTTTCTGACTATAGATTAGAGTGTATCACTCTAGTCAATATAAATGTGTTACCCAATATCACCAAAAAAAAGCCTCAACAAATATCAGCTTTTCTCCTTCTTCCCTATCCTTTATTTATCTACATTTATCCTTGACAACCCTGTTGAGATTAATATAAAAGAAACATTACAAAAACATCTTTATAAAACATAAAATATTAAACGGTATTTATCACAGTTTTCTACAATCAATATATTATTTAGTATATCAATTTGCATAATTTGAAAATAAAATGATACCCGTTTTATTTTGCAAAGGTTGGAATTGTGTATTCAAGGGAAGAAAATGGAAATAAAAACTGAATGTACTAAGAAAAAGTGACAATATGTAAGTGTTAAAGGTGTATGTAATACATTATAATTTATCCATTTTTTTTTTTTCATTAGCTGTGCCTGGGAATGTGCCTTCACAAGGATGTTGCAGAGGAGCGTAAAAAGGCAAAACTCCAAAGCTCTAAAATAGAGCGGGACCTTCACAAACATGCCAGCATGGAGAATAATGTGGTCAAAATCCTTATGCTTGGTATCTATTCATATATGTATCAGCTATATATTTTAAGTTTTGGCACGTTAAAATTAAATGAATCCTTTGATTTTTGTGTCAGGTGCTCCAGAGACTGGAAAGAGTACAATTGTAAAGCAGATAAAGATAATCCACAATCATGGATTCTCCAAACAAGAGCTTTTAAGTTTCAAGGTACTAGGCAAAATGAGTCATCTGTCCTGCCTAAGGGTCAAAAACGCTTTGTAAGTGGCAGATAAATGACAAAATGTGTTTCATGTGTTTCACTAAGCCTGCAGTACTGGACAATCTCCTGACTTCTATGAAGACTGTTCTACAAGGCATGGGGACACTGAGGATAAACCTTACAAACAAGCAGAATAAGGTGAGATTAAGAGATCTTGGTAGTCTATTTTAATTGCAACTCCTCTTCATTGCACTAGATGACAGTCTCTATCCATATACAACACAGCATCAGTACAGAAGACTCATCATTATAACCCACTCTTTAACATAGAATTAAATAATGTAATTAACTTATAGTATCAAATCACATAAGACACAGTCTGGGTTCATGATGTTATTAGATAAGCCCAAACTGAGGGCACAATCAAGATGGCAAGAATGCACTTTAACATCGTGTGTGTGTGTGTTCCAAGATATCATCATATATAATATCCTGCCACGGTTCATGTATAAATTCCAGTTAAGCCTATTTAGTATTTAAATAGAACAAGGTAGAAGACTCAGGAGTCCAATAGTTGCATATCAGAGATCATATTTACTGAAATTCCAATATAAATCTAGTTTGTTTTTTTATTTAAAATTTATTTTTTATTATTTTACCCCTGTCAGGATCATGCTCGCACCATCCTGTCCTGCAGCCAGTGTTTAGGGGACGATCAGGAGCTCCTTCCTTTTATGGCTCATGCTTTCTGTGCACTTTGGACCGACCAAGGAGTCCAAGCAGCTGCAGCCCGAGGTTACGAGTTTGAGCTGAACGACTCTGCTGTGTAGTAAGTAGATTGACATTAAGTGACTTTATGTTGCACAACACGACCAATTATGAATGATGGTGGCAAATGTCATGGGAAATTGCCCAGTAAGAAGCATAGCGTCACATCTTGCCAAAACAGCGCTACGGTAAAGAGAGCGCTGAGAATAACTAGTGCTCAGGAAATGATTTATGTGACATTTGTGGAATAGGCTTAATTGGACCACATTTAAAAAAGAAAAAAAAAAAACTGTTTGCAGATATCCAGGGAGATGGGGCAGATAAAACAAACACAATTAATGACTAAATCTTCTTGTTTGAAAATCTAAAGACGTGTCTAAGGCTGTCGTTTTAGTAAACCTAAGAGTATGATTCAGTGGTGACATGTTTCTGGAGTTGATAAAGTGCGTTTTTAACATATTAGATTACAGCCAGTATATTTTCATCACTGTTTTTTAATTAAATTTTAATATTATGATGATGATTATTATTATTATGATTATTATTATTATTATTATTGAAGTGGTCGGAATGTCTTTTTTCCCTCCTATAATTGTCCTCAGGATGTGCAAATCTAGAAGTAGTTTAAAAAAAAAAAAAAAAGCGAGCTGTGGCAGCTACACTGCAGCCTGTAAAATGTCATGAATCCTACATGACTACTCAGCATAGATGATTTGTGTGTTGAGCCATCAAGTGAAGTGGGAATTGTTAATGTGAGTGTTGAATATGTTTTAATAAATCTCATTATTGTTTTTCACTGCAAGTACAATTATGATCCCCCTCCCCCTTCACATATGTGATATTTTATTTGGTAAATATCTGATATTCTCCTGGGGGGCTTGATAAATTCTGAATATTATATAAAGGCAGTTTGTTTTGTAGTCATTGTTGAAATTGTATTTAATGCAGCACTGTGACCTGATAAACAAATTGAATGTTGTAATTTGTTTGATTTGAAGGTTCGCGACATACGTTTGTGCATTATTGGGTTGGCTGTAGCTCAGGAGGTAGAGCAGGTAATGTGCTGATTGGAAGGTTGGTGGTACGATCCCTGGCTCCCCCAGTCTGCATGCCAAATATCTTTGGCAAGATACTAACGCCAAGATACGACTCCAGGAGAGTAGAATAGCGCTATGTAAGAATCAGTCCATTTACCATTATTATCAACTACTAGTATTAAAACATGTCTCTTTTAATTATGGCTCAAAGTTCATCTAGACATAGACGGACTGAAGTCACAGTACACGTCTCTTACTGAAAACTCTACATTCAGATAAACAGATTAAACTTTCTGGGATTTCCTTACCTGGATAGTTGAGATAGATCAAGATACCTTTAATGACCTCTCCTTCAGATTGAATTAATAGTGCAGTGTAAATTGGTCATTCATTAGGATGTGTTTTGAATTTTGTGACTTATTGGAGTTTAATCTCATTTAAACATTATAAGACCGTACTGTGGTCAGTGTTGGTTTCATCATCTTTTAAATAGAAATTTCTTTAGTATTTATTTTTATCTTTGAATGTAGAACAAATGGACTGAGTAGAAGCTGTTATCTTGGAGGCAACAGTGAGTAGATCTGTCATGATAAAGTGTCTTTCATGTGGCAGTCTGAGAGATTTGTGACGGCTTCATTATCAGAACTCAGACTTGAGAGCTGGAGGATAATGTGAAACCGACTGCCTCTTTGTCTGTTTTCTCACACTGCTGGACCCTGCATCGATTTTTTTTTTCTCTCTTTTCTTCCCCCTCCGGAAATGTTGGATTGGACTATTGTGATAGACTCGTTCCCCCAGGACCTGAATGTGTAAGATGACTTCTGACATCAGCTTTGGCGTCAACTGAACTGTTCATGTTGCTAAATAGAAATTTGCTGTTACTGCAAGGTAACTATTGATGTAACTGGATTTTAGTAATATAATACATTTAATTTATATGTGCCTTTAAGACCCTGAAGGTCACCTTACAATAGTACATTAACAACAATACGGTCACTTTTAAGTAATATTATTTGATCATCTTACAGTTTTGTCTTTAAAAAAATGTTGCCTAGAAAATGTAAAGAATGCAATAATTTGCAAATCTGTAGAACTCCTGTGATAAAGATGCTCACAAAAATGGTGGTTGGTTCAACACCTAGCATGTGTGGTGAGGGAGCACATGGCCGAGAAACTTGGACCTCTGTGAAAGCAGAATTAATTCTGAAGAGTTGCCAGGTTTTTGGAACAAATGGTTATTTTAACATAAAGTAACTAAAAACTGCGTTCTTCACAAATTCTAACCAACGTGGTGCCATAGTGAGAGCAAGGTGATAAAATAGCCTGCCTGTTGTCCAGGCCTATCTGGTGCATTATGCAATAGTAGGAAAAACAATCTAACGAATCAAGTGAACTGATGAGGACCTACAGTATGACACACGTGAGAGAGCTGCAGTCATACATATCCATACCTGGACTACCGAGACTCTGCTCCATCTGCATTCTAGTTGGGCTTGTTCTCAAACTTCATCTGTGGTCCAAAGTTTTCTTTATGTTGCTTATACTGACTTTGGATATGTATGAGTATCCCAGCATGAAATTTAAAATAATCATGAACTGACTTTTCTTCACTTGCCTGAATCAGTTTGAACAAATATAATGTTACAGGTCTGTGGCATAAAAATATTTTGGTTTGGCAAATCCTTGACGGCAGAATAGAGTTGCTGTGTCAGAATAATAATCTAAATAGAACAGTAAAATGTTTGTACCTATAAATAATAATAAAGAGATCAAGTTACTATGCTGTAATAGCACGGCCTGTCTAAAAACACAAAGCGGCATTTTAAAAGGCTAAAAACATTAGCTGCAAAGATCTTAAACTGGCTGCTATTGCTATTTTACTGACGTGTGACCATGAATCACATGATGTTAAGTTTCCCCAATTTTGGTCATATGACAAGCTGAAGAAGTGACGAAGAGCCCAGTTACACACAATAGAGTGGACCATGACCACATGGCAACCATGGGTCATGAGGAGAAAAATAAGGCATGACTCCCATTAGCTGTGAGAGTTTGCTGGAGACTGATGGCAGTCGCTAGGAAAATGATTGCTAAAGCTTGGTCGCCACTATATTCCCTAGCTGATTGACAAAGAGATTTTTGTGATTGCTTTTGTTGCTAACATTTTGTTGTACTTGTACTCTGAATGAAAGTAATGGACTTGTCTAGAAACACTGTCCAGCTACTCTTTGAACTGTAGTGAAACTAAAAAGTGCAGCACAAACTGGAAATGGGGACAGTGTTTGTATCATGTCCAGTTGCTGACAACTCTTGATCAATGTAGGCGTGCGCTCACACAAACTAAATATTGGCAACGAGCAGTGAGTGACTTGTCTGAAGTCTAAGTCATGTTTCCTTCTCCTTTGCTCTTTCCCTTTCCTCCAGTTTCTTTGAGAACATGAGTCGAATCATCGCACCAAACTACGTTCCCACAGATGTAGATGTTCTGAGAGTCAGAGTGAGGACCTGTGGAATCATTGAGACACAGTTTCAAGTTGATAAAACTGTGTTTCGGTAAGACACAAAGTCCAAATACAACCGTGCACAGATTAAATACCTGTACCTGCGATTCCTTTTATTTTTTGTTTATTTAATTTTTTTTAATAAACAGTGCTTTAATGGTTCCGAGTGGACCACTGCCTGACAAGATAATTTACTATTTGTTTGCCACTCTGTGCTCAGTGAATATTAAAACTACATTTTACCTCACTATACTTTCAAGACACAGCTGAACTCTTTGCATCTTGCATATTTGTATAAATGATTAAATCTTTGTTATCACAGAATTAACTCCTTTATTCCCTTAACGATCTTTCAACACAAACAAAATTAGGAAATCTGGAATAAAAATTGTTCATTAAACTTAAAAGCTTCATGAATTAAATCCCTGCTCTCACACGCTGCAATATGCTGCTGTGTACAAATATAGACCAAACACACACATGCAAATGCAGCTGAAACAAGACTCGCTGTCTATTTTATGTAGTTATAAAAGGAATGTAGATGTTGATGCATAACTACAAAAGACTGATCTGATGACTTATGTTAGGAATGTTGTAGTTGCACATAAAAAGGAAAAAACCTATACTAGTGGTGCTTTAGAGAAAGCTGTGATTTGTTGTAGACTGTGTGCTTGTGCACAAATGCATTATTGGACAGCTGAGTAATGACTGAGTCAAGGAAATGGGCATCGAGAGTGCCATAAAATGCAACAAAGGTATCCAGAATTGAAGTGGTGGAAATTACTGGGTCATGGTATTTCTGAAACTGCCTGAAGGCTTTTAGTTTCACTGATTTTAAACAAAACAATGTAACTTTTAGCATACTGTGTTAAATGGTTGGTGGTTGTGATAGATTATGTATTTGTGCCTGTTTTCTTAAATGATTTGTTGAAAAGGTAAGACAAGAATCGATATTTCCTGCATATCACTTTGAGGTTATCGAGATGCACTCAGTCCAACTCATGAGCAATTCTGAGACATGAGCAGGCAGGTAGCTTCCTGGGAATGAATCAGTCATGAAATATGAATGACTTTACTCTATATTCCACTTAATATTCCAAAAGTATTAGCAGAAATGTAGAGAAAGTTTAGCTATGAGTCAGTGAAATCCCAACTTTCTTTCCCCTAACTCTTATTTTTCAGAATAACCAGGCATTCATGATGCCTCCTGTCTATTTTTCCTTCACTGTGATGCTATTCGGTGTGTGGGTCACAAACAGACTCTTACCAAGACTTGAATATGAATATTTTATATGCTGTAGCTGCTGTAGGACTGCAGTGTCACCCTTCAGTCTTTTTTTTTCCTTAATAAAATATGAATAGGAACTTACTAAATTATAGTTTTTAAACTTGAAGTTTGATATCCAAATGCACACAATGAAAACTGAAATATTGTTTA
>VURO01018415.1:80449-91532 GCA_015108175.1 Pelvicachromis taeniatus
TAAAAAATTTGGGAAATTTTTTTTTTTTTTTTTTTAAAAACTTTTTTTTTTTTTTTTTTTTTTTTTTTTTTTTTTTTTTTTTAGAACTTCAAATTTTGAAGTAACACCATTTAATCGTCCTTTTTCCTTTCTGACTTTAACATTTTAAATAAACATTTGCTTGTAAACATGTCTGATCATTTTATAATTTGGCTCTTTCATTCTTACATTTATTTTCTTTCACTCTAAAACCCAAAATATGCATGCAGCAACACTTCTGTTGACAACAGAGGGGGTTTAACCACCACTTTGGAAATATTTAGTTTTAAATGTTGACATTCAGTACCACTAACTTGTCATTGAAGTGCTTGAGCTAATACATTTCTTTGCTAGAAAGTGACATGCAAGTAACAAATCACACTGTAATACCTCTGTAGACTGAACAAGATGAAATACTTTATTCAATAAAACTCAAACATTAATACATTTCTTTTCCAGCTTAAAATTTTGG
Organism: Pelvicachromis taeniatus; assembly: GCA_015108175.1. Classification (NCBI taxonomy): domain Eukaryota; kingdom Metazoa; phylum Chordata; class Actinopteri; order Cichliformes; family Cichlidae; genus Pelvicachromis; species Pelvicachromis taeniatus. Next base: position 80,940 of record VURO01018415.1, read on the forward strand.
GGAAGGTTTATTCTGGTCAAATGGTTCATAAGAGTAGTGTCTCTAGTGCAACACCTATTAAAATGTCCAGTTTAAAAACATTACTCCTTCAAGAAGTATGCTTGTCATCTATCCCAGCTGTTGGCTTTACTGCTTAGTCTGCTTCACAATCGGAGGAGTCCAGAGAGAGGAAGACATCTGCTTTGCACCGAAATGAAGCCTTGATGTCCTGGATGTGTTCACAGCTCTGCAGGTTTGGTGTAATGTCCTTTATACAAACTGGCTGTTTGGAGAGAACAAGACAAATGGTACGGCTTGAGAGGACATCGGAGATCTGTAACCTTTAATATTCTGGAAACCGGCTTCAGTTGACTTCAAAAAAGAGGGATGGGGAAATGCGCCTGTATGAAATTTGCAGTTATTGGTGAGTTTACAGACACACCCCCACATTGCGATTCATGCTGTCATACTGCCGAGGATTCTGCGCATAACATTTACTCAACATTAAAAGTGGAAACAGTTAAGTTGTTGCTCTGAATAATAAAACAATTGGGAAAATTATAGATTACAGACGAGTACAGTTAAGCTTTAAATGTTTATGTCGTTATAAAATTGGAACGTTTTAACTACTAACGGTGCTGAATAGACAGCTCCTTTCTTACTGAAGTAAAGGTAACAGTTTATCATAAAAACGAAACAACCAGAAATTTACGATTGTAACTTTAATTTTGTTTTTTCACTAGATTTTATTTTTGCCCGTAGTCGAAAAGAAACTATTTTTTCAAAATATTTCTTAACAATGTGGATCCTGCCTGTGTGAAAATAATTTTATAAACCGACCACTAACCATCGTCTTTAAGAAGGAACTGGATGCGGGGATTTCAGAGAACAAGTTGTTTGTTGCGGACTCGTCTGCGTGGTGCGGCTCGTCTCTTCTCACATAAGCTGATCTCCGGATACCGGACAGCAAACCCGACGCCCTACCCACGGAGTAGTAGGTTGGGCCGGCCACCTGCTTGTACCATGCCTCCGTTGGACTGCAAGCGACCATCACTGAGATGACTACGATGGGGAGCGCGAGTTTAGAAGACCTCTCCATGACGAGCACTGACGCTTGGATCTGCGCACCTTTACTCTACAGCAACTAGTCCTCTTGGAAGTGGCCGCTCACTGCTTGTATCCTTGTCTACTTATAGCGACCCGTGATTATGCAGCTAGTTTTCGTCACGGAAAGCTGCGCGATCATTGAGATACTATAGGCCAGATTGCGCTTCTGGATGTGGTGTGTTTGATTCTCGGTTCAGTTCTGTATGCTTTATTTCAAGGGATTATTAAAAAATATTGTACATTTGAGGAATAAAACAAACAAACATTGTCCCTCCACTTACACGGGCTGCAAAGTAACTGGGCAGTTCAGGTGTATGGCCTTTTATTTCAACATCGTCATCGTGGAAATCCCTCTCATTGTCTTATGGCGATGGAAAGTAGTCTGAGAGCTTCTCATCAACTCATCATGGTTAGTGTGATCTCAAAGACTTTTGGTTGCATTTTCCTAAATGGTCACATTTCAGTTTTTGCAAATTTGATTGATATATCAAATCATCCAGACGGACTACTGTTGTTTCTTTACTGAAGCCCCTGTGTCACAAGTCACCTATGTTAAAGACTGAAGCCGAATTATGTGTCTTGTTAAAGGAACAATAAACAACACAGATTTATTTAAAAGGCAGCAGAAGCTACATCAGATGAAAAGAAAGATAATCAATTTGGATTTTAGATATGAAGAATGCACTGATGAGCCCAGCAAGATGAAAACATATTCCACGAAAATACACGATGTCTAAAGTGAATAAAGAAGAAGAACACTTGAAAATTATGATGGTCATTTTCAAAGTCTCCACTCAAGAGAGACCTGCAGAAATGTAAGTACGGATGATTCACCGGATGATTATCATGAGAATAGGAGTTTCAAAATGATGATGATGACCTGTACAGGGTGTACGCTGCCTTTCGCCCTATAGTAGCTGGGATAGGCGCCCATTCCCCCGTGACCCTGAATTGGAGACGCGGAAGAGACTAGATGGATGGATAATGATTAAATAATGGTTATTATTGTTGTTAATAAATCATATGAACACATTTTTCATTCCATTCTCTCTCTGTGTTTTTCTCAAGCTGGTTACTAACAAAAGTGACGCGCGCATCATTTCCTGTCAAGCGTTATGCATTACATATTCTCACCTTCCCCATTATCCCCCTGTGCTAATGTCTTAGCCAACATGTTTTTATTACTGCAGTATTAAAGGTGAAGCATTAAAAATGTGTGTAGTGATCATTTGAAAGAAGATAAATGCAAAAGTGGCTTTACGCTAGGCTACAGATGGTAAAGGTCCACAGTGCAGCTTCAAAACAACCCAAAAACATCTGAAGACAAATCTATAGATTGTTCTTAAGTGGCTGAGTCAGTCACCTGATCACTACCCAATAAAGCATGTTTTTCATTTACTGGAGACAGAACAGAAGGCAGAAAGACTCACAAAGGAGCAACAAGTGAACGCAACTGCAGCAAAGGCCTGGCAGAGCATCTGAAGAGAGGAAACACAGTAGACAGCCTGAGTAATTCTAGTTCTTATAAAGTCCCGATGATCCTGAAATGCAGAAAAGCTGGTTATCTAATAACGTCAGCTTCTCAGTTCACAGCTAATGCAACTGTAAGATCTTAGTCTTACAATGGTTACATGACAGTGAACGTGGATATGTCACCACCCCTTCCCCTCCACACTTTATTTTTCATAATCAGCCAATCCAAAAGGCAAATAAAATTAAACACACAAAAACCGAAACAATGTCTTATTGACAATGACGCAATGTGCACACTGTTAAACAAAAAATAATTAAAAAACAAAGCTGCCGAATGCTATTACTCTAACACTGCTTTCACCACAACAAAGCAGCATACGACTGTCACGGGCATGCACAGGGCATGGGCTTTCTCGGTACTGATCTTAGTTAAATGGCAAGAGATAAAGTGTTTCTTGAATCTGCGGTTTAGATGACCTGATTTTAAGGTTTCATTTCTTTGCAGGAAGCAGTGCTTACAGTATATAGAGAACAAAGGCAGTGAAGAAGAAGAAAAAAGGAAATGTTCATTTTGAGAACAAAACATCAAACGCAAACTTGCAGATGTCTCTTCTTGTGAGCATTGTGAGTTTCAAGTATGTATGAAGAACACAGGCACCTGACATGGACTTTAATGTTGCTGTTTCTGACTGGTAAATGCAACGCTTGCATATTAATGTTTTACAAGAATGAAAAACTATTACAGGTATTGAGTGAATCTGTCTCTTTTAGGTGCTCTCTGCAACGTGTGGAAAGTGAAACAGCAGCAGCGTCTTGTTTGTGCAGTCAAAGGCTCCTCGGTTATTTTTATTTGTTCATTTCACAATCCTGAAAACCAAATAGTGAAGAGGGTCCTGTGGGGTCACGCAAAGCCTGATACTTTTGTGACTCATTGGATTTCTAGCAGTTTACGAACTTTTTCCACAAGATTCCAGTACATCGGAGACACGTATCACAACTGTTCTTTGAAAATACACCAGGTGGAGTGTAGTGATGCAGGGAGGTACTTTGTCAGATTTAACACCATGTCTAACAGACTTCATGAAAAAAATGCCCCAGTACTGAAAGTTGTTGGTAAGTTTTTTTGCTGTTGCTGTTATTGTTTTTTTTTTTTTTAAATAAATAGAAATTCTATTCTATATTTATAACACACAATAGCTGTTAACGGTTAAAATCAAAGCATCGCTTTGCTCTTTCAGATTTGGCCATTTCTATGTCAAAACTTTCTTTAACGGAAGCGATACGGGAAGGCGACTCTGTGAATCTCACCTGCACGGACAGTTGTGATGGTGATGAGATTTCATCTGCGTACACCTGGTTTAAGAATGGAGAGCCCATACACGAAGGAGCAGCGCTTTATTTAAGAAACATGTCCCCCACAAGCTCTGGAAACTACACTTGTTCTCTAAAAACACACTCAGGAGCAACTTCAGGAGTCCTACGTATAGATGTTGAATGTGAGTACAAGTCACAAAATCAGTACTTTAAGGTAAAAGTAAAGTAAGAGTAAAGTAAAATAATGAGTAATGCTCTCCTATATTCTGCCTCCGAGCATCTTAAAATTTTGTACTGTTTATAGGATTAAGTAACCTGATAGTGGGAAATAAGAATCATTAGTGGAAGTAGATCAGTGAGTTACACAATTTATACTTTTATATAGTCATTGAGCTATAACATCACATGGGGGCTTTTAAAGACTGTCTAACTGGTATGCTATTTCAAGCTTCTGGAAGTTATTGTAAGAATAACACACACACAAAGTAGCTTTAATGTACACACTAAAAATATGACAAATTCTGATGTAAATATTCTCATGCAACATTTTTTTAAGTCTTAATTAAAACTTCAGTCTTTTCTTATTATGAACTAAACTGCTACTGTTACCTAAACCTAACAGATATAAGCTGGATGTGAACCCCGGTCTCTAGTGTGAGAGCTGTGGGCTTTATATGCCGCCATCAGTTCTAGTCACCTACTACTGACGTATATGGAGTTGAGTAATGTGCAATTACATCCAAGGATAATTTTTGGATAATTACACAGTTTTTGTGACTTTGTCTCTGCACACCAGCACAGTGTGTTTTAAATTAAACAGCCAAAATGTGATCAAAGTGCAGACCTTCAGCTTTAATTCAAGGATCTGGAGGTTAGTGTTCACCTAGTGCTTGGATGAATTGTCTCAATTTGCACACTGATAACTGACAACAATAACGCCCAAATACTGAAATTAATTTTCAGATGGCCCTAGGAACACCACAGTGCTTGTCCAACCATCTTTTGGGGCAGACCCTGGCAGCAACTTTACCCTGATCTGTAGCAGTCATGCAAACCCCCCTGTGGAGAATTATACGTGGTTCAGAATAGCTGCAGGTGATTCTGTAAATGTTGGACATCAGCCAGTGTTCCCCACTAGTGACCGTGACCAGTATTTCTGCAGTGTCACCAACAAACACGGAAGTCAAAACTCCTCTGTTGTCACTTTAAACATTAAAAGTAAGTAGGTTTGAGTGGCTGGTGCTATTGGATGCATACTGACTTGTATTGTTGATGAATTATTCATCAAAAGTTAATAACCATTAAAAGTTTGCTTGGGTCTGCCATTATTGATTTAAAACAGTGCATTTGTTTTACAGAGAATTGGCCAACGTTTTGTGGATACATACTTGTCATTGTGACAGTCGCTGTAGTTCTGATTGTGACCACTTTTATTGCTGTTCGAAGGTAAGTGGGCGTTATCAAATTTTGAAATGTCGCTAATTTTGTAACAAATCGCATAAATTCTGTTTGTCTTTCAGACTTCACAAAAAGCGAACGAGGACACCTGTGGAAGGTGGTGAGAAAGAATCACAGGTGCTACAATTACTGCCCACAATCATGAATTAATAACAGAAGTTCAAATTTAGAGTTCAGTACAAAAGATGAAGATTGTTGTTAATTGTGTGTTGCTTCTTTGTGACTTTATCTAGAACGCAGAGTGTGCCGACAGGCTCTCAATGTGTGACAATAACCAATCACAAGAGCGGGAACAGAGTGAGGGAGAAACAACTGAAATGGTCTACGCGGCCGTTTGCTTCCACACCAAAAGAAAGCCAAGCGTGTGAGATATTTCAACAATATAAGAAAAAAAATGAAGAATAAAATCTGTTATTTATTGTAGCGGAGGAACATGCTGATAGAATGTGTTACCTGCAGGGAGCAGCAGAAGGACACCCAATGTGAAGATGTCATTTACAGCACAGTATGCAGGTAAGACTCAGACAATGTAATAATAATAATAATAATAATAATAATAATAATAATAATAATAATAATAATAATAATAATAATAATAATAATAATGTGTATCTGTCATGAGCTATGGACACTTCATTCTGTGCTCAATAAATTGAATTTTCATCTGTTATAATGTTACATGCTGTCATTTCTGTATCGTTACTTAGACCAGTTTGTGCAGCTTTGAAGCACCCGCAGAGCCGACAGGAGGGAACTGGCCCAATATATGCCTCCCCTAAAAGAAAGCAGCCTCCATATCCTGAAGAGGGAGCCTATTTGTTAAGTGGGTCAAGGTTTTAGTGACTTCACACTGGGTGAATTTGTGAGGAGAGGAACAGTGGCCTGCCCACACTCCCATACTGCCCAGTCATGTCCCAAGATTTGAAGTTGGGGTTTGATATTTTCAGTTTTGTACTCGTAGTTAATATATTTGAGTCTCGGTTTCTCTTTAGTGCTAAAAGTTCTACAGTTTTGTTGTTTGCTGGAGTTTGGATTCCAGTTTGATTTCATTGTCATTTTGTATTATTTATCATTTACAAGTTCTGTATTTTATTTGTGCATTTTCCCCATTGTTCACTAATGTTAATGCTTTGCATTCTCTTGCCAAGTGTTATCATTATTTTCGGTGTTAGTGTTGCTTGTTATTTTTTCTGTTTTCCTTTGTATCTGTCCTCACCTGATTTCCCGTTGTGCACTGTGCACCTATATCTAATCCCTAATCAACCCTCGGTGTGTCCTTTGCCGTGTTGTCGGTGTTGTTCAGTTATGTTCCTGGTGGAACTCTATACTGCTCTTTTGGATTTTGCTATTTGAAGTTTGTTTTTAAACCATTGTGTATTGGATTTATTTCCTCCATTAAAGCTCACTTTCTGTCGAACATTCTGTCTCCTGCGACTGCGTCTTCAATTAATCAAACAACACAATTTTAAATGTGAGGTAGCAGGTCACAGGGGAATTGAACTCCAGTGGACAATAGTGATCAGAGCTGGTACTGTATTGTCAATATTAAATTAGTATGTAATGTATAATGCAAAGAAAAAGAAAACAGACTAAATGAACATAAAGAGCAGTGTGTGGATGCTTTTTAAAAAGTTGTCTCTGACTCAAAGAGACAACAGTAACAGATTCTCAGATGTCCTTAAACTTCAAAAACTCAGCCAATTACAGAAATTCTCTGCAGTTCAGATCAGTTTGTCCCCGTGGACATGATCAGTGAGTGCATTCATCCATCGGTGTAATGACCTACTTCCCCAGGGTGAGAAGCAGGGTGCAACCTAGACAGGATGCCAGAATTAAGTAATCTCATGTAACCCAGGCCTGTGGACTGTGGTAGGAAGTCCGAAAGAACCGACGCAGACACAGAGAAAACATAGAAACTCCACCCAGAAAAGCCTCAGTGTGGATTTAAAACAAGAACCTTTGCACCATGCCACAGCTTGCCTTTACACGTCATGCATTATAAGATAATGTGAATAAAACACTATAATGGCGCATTACATACAACAACATCACAGCTCCTGTTCTTTATCCAGCAATAATAGCTGTGCACGTGCGAAGTTTCCCATTTTCCACCCAGTTTTGGTAAAATAAACATTTTCAGATACATTTGTGCTGTGTTACGCTGTGTTGAAGAATAAGCTTAATAAGATTCAAACCTTTGCTGTTTTATGTCTTCATTTTTTTAATAAAGGAGGGAGTGGAGTGTGAATCCAAATGATGAATTTTCAGTGAAATCTGTTTGTTGTTTTGTAATATGAGTGTTAGCTGTTAATCAGTGGCAGACAGTAAAACGTCTGGTGACATGCTCAAGAGAATGAATCATTATGTTCCAGCAGCATTTGGTTAGAAAAGAAAAGAAACAAAAATACCACAGCGCCTCTAATGCTGCTGTATGGTTCTGGTTTCATATGCTCTCTTTTAAACCTTACTTAGACCATAACTGCATCTGTGGTTTGCATGACCAGATGGCACCTACCATGTAGAAAGTAGTGCACAGCAGAGAAAGAAAGGACACACTCACTTTTTCTTCCTCCATTTGTGAGAACTTTGAGTGATTCAAAACTTTATGTAACTTCAAAAAGCTCCAACATGTGCACTGAACACAACAGCCTAAAACTGACGCTAATGCTGTTCTTTGGCAGTAAGTACGACATTTATTTCTTATTTTAAAGGAAATTCTACATGTTTAAGCAATAGAAATTTAAGATTAATGCTTCTTTTCCAGGTGTTCTTTGCAGTAAGTGGAGCGTAGACTATCAACAGCCTCGTATGTGTGTAGTGAAAGGATCATCTGTTGTCATTCTTTGTTCATTTTCCTATCCTGACAAACTTGTAGTACAGGATGTCATGTGGGTACAAAATAAAAATATTTATAAAGGTCCGTTCATTTATCGCAGCGGCTCAAATAACAGCTCTTCAAGATTTCAGTATGTTGGTAACAAACAGAATGACTGTTCACTGCAAATACACCAAGTGGAGCTCAGTGATAGAGGAAAATATGTCTTTAGATTCACAACCAACTCCACAAAAGGCCAATGGACTGGTAAAAGTGGGTCAACACTAAAAATAGTTGGTAAGATTTAAATTTTACTTTCTTCTTAAAGAATTGCGACTCCCCTTTGCTCTTTAATCTGACAAGGTCGAAACATAAGTTATTCATTTCTCCTGTAGATTTTAACATTTCCGTGACGAAACTCAAAAGAGACGAAACGATCCAGGAAGGCGACTCTGTGAATCTTACTTGCACAGACAGATGTGATGTTGGCAATTTTTCATCTGTCTTCACCTGGTTTATGAATGGAGAATACCTGCAGGAGGGACGAGTGCTTCAATTAAGAAACGTTTCCTTCACAAACTCTGGAAACTACACTTGTTCTCTAAAAACAGGCACAGGAACAACTTCGGGCGTCCTACGTATTGATGTTGAATGTGAGTATTGTATAGTATTGTATATTGTATTGTATACTCAGGCCAAATTTGACCCATTTTGACATTTGACTTGAGCAACAATATCTGAGATCTCACTCTTTCAGCCTGAAATTTGATGAAAAAATGACCCAAAATATTACAAATTTGAAAGTTTTTCTACAGTTCAGCCTTGACAGTGTTATGAGAACTGCTACTGAACGGTTACACAGAGACAGGTACCTGCTGGTCTTTGAATGGTAATGAAGGAATCTTTAAACAGTGAAATAGTAAAACAGCATTGGAGTGATCAAATATGATGCACGTGATAAGAGAATTCAGAAGGTCATAGATGTGTGGTAGACAAACCTTTGAAATATACAGAATAAAATGAGTTATGAATGTATGGTTTAAAGCACTTTAAAACATTGACTAATTGTTGCAAAACCTAAAAGATACACAGTCCCTGCTTTTTAAAACATCAATTAAGAATTAATTATGAATTTACTAATGCCAAGCGGCTGTATGCTCATTCAAAAAGTCATATTTGAAGGCAAGGAAATGTTGTTGTAAAGAGCGACACGTCAAATTTTCCTCACAATTTAGATACCAAAATAATGAATGTGATTTATGTAAGATGATTTCACTAATGACTTGAATTTGATTTCAGATGGCCCCAGGAACACATCGGTTTCTGTCACACCATCAACAGAGACCCTGATCTGCCACAGCCATGCAAACCCAGCAGTGGAGAACTATACCTGGTTTAAAACATATAACGATCACATTTTAGCTGCAGGACACCAACGTGAACTGCATTTGAAGAAGGATTTTCAGGGTGATGACCACTATTTCTGCATGGCTACAAACAAATACGGGAGTCACAACTCGTCTACAGTGCTGTTGAAGGGGAAAGGTAAATAGATTGGCTTGTGCAGATGCAACTTTGCAGAGAAGAGTCTACCCTTGGCAACAAACCGTACTTCTTCAGTCTTTTTCTAATTGTTTTGTTACAAACTTTGACATGCAACATCCATGTTTCCTCAGTATACTGGTCGACAGGCACCAGGGATCAGCTTGTTATCTGTACTTCTATCGCTGCACTACTCATCGTGATCACTGTTGTTGCGATCAGAAGGTAAGGTGTATTTACATTTGTTATAGATCACACATACAACAATAAGTGATGGAAATCTCTTCTTTCAGACACTGCACAAAAAGGACAGCGTCACAAGAAAATGAAAATGAGGTAAACGTATAGATGGCGCTATAATTAAACTTACTGGTTGCATTGTTTTTCTTTTTCTTTGTGCAGTGGTTAGCTTATTAGCTTATTATGAGCTTGCCTAGTAAGCAAGTTAGTTGAAGAAACCCATGTATGGTTTACCCATGTTTTTTTGTGTTGTCTGACTGAGTGCAGGAGACTTATATATGTCTTCTTTGATGTCTTATTAATTATTGTGTCTAGAATACGGACTACTGCAACTATCCCGTGGTTGACATGAGCCTGCCACAAGAGGAAGAAGTCATGTACTCAACAATAGTTTTTAAAAGTAAAACAGAAGCACTCGTGTGAGTTATCCCTGCAGCTTCAACATATGATTTAAAGAGTAACTTGTGCTCCATTTTTCACTCATCTATTATATCATCAGCAGGGAGCAGAAGACGGACTCTAGTAATGATGATCATTGTGCCAGTTACAGCACACTGTACAGGTAAAGTTCAACGAGAACCTATTTCATACACGTCAATTGTGTAAGGCACAAATTGGACAACAGAAAGCAAAATTTAAAAACAAACAAACAGAAAAACACACCA
>VURO01018415.1:95059-113562 GCA_015108175.1 Pelvicachromis taeniatus
AATTGTGGGGGGTCCCCCCCCCCCCCCCATCTTTGGTTAATGTCAGTTTTTTATTGGATGTTTTTTTGCGGGCCATCAATGTGGGCGTTCAGTGACACTTTTTTTCGCGGACACTTTTGTAAAATGACTTCCATTTCAGTCTCTTGCAGGCCAGCTTCTTTTGTTTGACTGATTCAGGTTCAGAGGAGATAAACACATTGTGACTGGGTTGTTGTTGCGTAGCTGAACACAGTTTCACGTGACATCGGCTGCTAAAATAGAAAGTGAAAGAAATTCTTGAGACAGTCTTGAAGTGAAAATTGTTTCTTTCTCTGCAGTGATCACTGAAGTCTGAAGATGAAGTGCTCAGGCTGTGGCTATAACATTTCAGACAAAGCAGCCAACTTTTGCAGTCACTGTGGCCTAAAGCTGTCTGTTCAACCTGCAAATGCACAAGGTAAGTAGATGAGCTCAGAAATGTGGTTTCATTTTATATAGTTGTTTATAGTATTTGATGAATGGAGTGACAACTTTGTTGTGCCTGTTAATTCTAATAATGTACTGTATGATTTAAACTGTATGATTAACACTTGTACTGGAAATTTCTTTATTCTACGTATTAATCACATATTTTAATCATATCACATCGGTAATGGTAACATCACATTCTCACTTCAGTATAGCAAGGTCACTCTTGACACCAATTGTATACATGCATGTGGAATGTTCTCATGAGTGGGCCTCAGGTTTATTGCACCTCATAGAGGATGCATTGTAAACTTGAAGATCTCTAGATCTTCAAGAAAAACTAATCATAGTTAAGACTAAAGGCCATTATTATAGCTCCTCCTGAATTGTATCCTAAAAATCAGTCAGGCGCTTGCTTCCTTTTGCTCTTCCAGCATCCAGCGTTTGGAAAATTTAGATTCCTTGCCTGTAAAATCTATTTCTCATTCCTGTTTCTTAATTTTTTAACTCAAAAAACACTTCTAAATTGTGAAATAAGGCCTTCTTGGCTGAACTGGAGAAAATGATCCGTGCGCTTGTGTCATCACGTGTTACCGTAATGCCCTGTTTCACGTTTCACGTCTCTGAGGTAAACAAAAATGCAGCGTCCAGACTAATAATGGATTCTAACAAGTGAGCTCATATTATTCATACTGTTTACATCGGCTGTTAGTAGACTTTGTGATTCCTTTTGAAATTCTTGTACTCCCCTAAAGAGCACTCAACAGCCAGGCTCCAGACTACTTATCCCAGCTTCTTACTAAACATCCTGCTGCTTGCAAACTTCGATCACAGGCTCAGAATTTGTTAGTTGCTCTTCATACGTGATTGAAGTGTAAGCAGGAGCAGAGGCTTTCAGCTGCCTTTTGTGTCCCACTACAGCTGCATTTAGCTGACTCTGTGGACTCTTTTAAAACACAGTTAAAAGCTTTTTTTTGTTTAACCAGGCTTTCGATTAAGATTTTACTGATATCAGCTGTTTTCAAACTGCGTGTTTATTTTATTCCATGCTTGACCTTGATTTTTTTTTAAATTCTTGTTAACAACACATTTCATTTTCTGTTATATTTTATAGTTTATTTTTTAGTTTACTCTATTTTTGTGTTACAGGGCTAAATGTTTTATATAAATAAACTTTACTTAATTACTTACTATCACAAATAGCCTGTGATACAGCCGCATGTCCACATAGGTGTAAGATGACCTATCGCGACAGCGTGGTGGCCTTCTTTCAGGGTCAGACAAGGAAAATGCAAATTTGAGTCTTGTGACTTACTGAACAAGCTCAGGTGTTTTCTTTCTAGTTAAAAGGAAATTTGTCTACATGGGTCAAAGTGAAAACACACAAATGTACCTTTTGTGGTTTAATGTATTCATTTAGGGACTGAAATCAAATCATTTTAACTATTTATTGAACATGCACCTTGGCTGTGTCAGAGTTCATACTTCTCTAAATCTTTGACTGGCAAGGTGATGGACAACATGCTCTATGTTATCACAGTGGTTTTTACACATGTTTAGAAATTGGCTTATTTTTTAACTTGTCATTTTTTATTTGTTATTTTTAAATTAATTCAGTTATTTATTTATTTTTGACTAACCCCTCATTTTTAACATAGATGCAGGAGATCAGCCAAAGTCTTTGATAGCATATGGAGAAAGTCCAACCAAGAAACCGGATTCACAGAAAAACACCCCACAGGTGGACAGCAAAGAATCCAGTAAATCCCCCAAACGGCCAAACGACGAGGTCATCAACAATAACCCAAAGAAAAAGGTGAGCGTGTCACAGTCTGGCCAGGCCTGTTGGTTTTTAGTCCGGGGGAAACGGCATATTTTGTACAGTAGGTGAACGGCTTTGCTTATTATTGGTGTACAGTGAGTTTATGCTTCAACCCAGTGTAAAGTTTACATGTTACAAACTGTGAAATAGGACCCTTTCCGACTATACATGCATTGCACAAACATGACGTTGGTAAGACAGGTGAGAGAAGAAAAACAATGAAATGCACAACATGTGAATGGAAAAAAACTCCACTCAGACTGAGCTCCTGATGGGAGAGCAGTTTGAGAACAGTAAAAACCACCTCTGCACAATAAAACACGTGAATCTTCACACCTTACAACATAAAAATCATGTGACTTGTGCCGGGGGGTGGGGTGGGGGTGGTATGTGAGACAACAGCCATCCAGTCCTGCAGCCAAACCCTGGAACTGAACACAGACCCGCCTGCCTGCATCGGGTGGAAGTAAGCGTCGAAGGCGTTCGGGAGGGTGATTGCATATCTGTGTGTGTATCCCGTATAACAATCATATTTTTAATTTTAAATATGTTTTTGAAACATTTGTGTTAGTTTGTTTTTATTAAACTTGTTAAGCACTGTAGGTCAGTGTTTTAATTTAAACTTTTTACATTGCAAGAATTATTTTCACAAGTGCAAAGCCAGACTTCTTGTGACGTCGAACTAGTAAATTTAACACATTTAAGAAAAAAAACTAAATCATAATTATAATACCTTCATGTAGTACATCGTTTGGTATAGTTTAACCCTTCAATGCTTAGTGTGTCATATTTAAATCTCAAAAACTCACCAAAACTTGATGATGATGTTGAGACTTCTACATCATCAGTCTGATTCCTCCCCCTGCCCAGAAAAAACTCCAAATACATTTTCAAGCAATAAATTGCCCCCCCAAAATTACAACTCATATATGCAGATTCATATTTTTTTTTTTTACATTTATTTTAATTTGTTAGAAGATTCAATAAAAGGTTCCTTTAAAAAAAAAAAGTTCATTTTCAGGCTTTAAACAGTTTGAATATTTATGAATCTGAAATATGTTCTTGTTATCTAATGTAGGAAGTCATATTTGTGATATTTTTAAAACAATCTGTTTTTCTGTTTGTTTGTCTACGTAGAAAAAAAAGAAAAAGAAGAGCAAAAAGAAAAAAGATGGGAATCTGTCATCAGAGCAAGATCTGTCACACATTTCTCTGGGAGATAAGCAGGGGAAGGAGACACAGGGAGGAAGAGACTCTTCTGACAGTGAAAGCTCAGACAATGCAATGGACACAACACCAGATTCACTCCAAGATAGGCTTTCCTCACTAGAAAGCCAGCCTAGTTCCTTATCAGCTAACGATATTGTTGCCACCGCTGAAGACGCACAAGCCAATCAGAGTAAAAAGTCTGAAGCCCCAGTACAGGCAAATCCAGTGGAGCAGTCTGAGGCGGCGACAAGTAGCCCGAATGACAATCAGCCACAGAAGACCGAACCAGCCGACACTCCAGCTGAACATCCTGCTTCAGCGGACAACAAGAGTACAACCTCTCAGTCAGCTTCAAGTAAAGGGACCAAGGCCACTACTGCTAAAGATCCAAAGGAAAAAACCCCGAAGAACCAGAAAGAGGCAGACAATGCTAAAAAACCTAAACAGGACCAGAATGCTAATGCAGCTGCAAATGCAAAGCAATCAAAGGAAAACGCGCAGAAGGGGAAAAATCAGCAGGACCATGAAAAGAAACAGGCTGGCCAACAAAAGGTCTTTGGACCTCCTACAGCAAAGGTATTACTGACTAATGCAGTATATGTGAAAATAATTGTTATTGACGAACAGTAACATTTATGAGAGAGACTTCATGTATTTATTCAACATATTTAATGCTACAGGCTGACAGCACCGGCTCCAGTGTGGACCCAGTGGAGAACATGGAGATTCAGCAGTCTGGGAGCGGGCAGGACTCGCCTCCAGCGCAGGCTCCAAACAATAACAAAGGATCTAATGACGGCGGTGATGACAGCAAAAATTCAAAAGCTCAAACAGCTCCACCCCCGAAAAGGTGATAAAACCCTCTCAGAAAATTGTGTATTTTGCCTTTAACTCATCTTTGCCAATGTTTTTATCCAACAAATTTACTTTTGCTTTTCAGATTGACGAGGAACACGAATATTGCAGCACGTGACAGACTCACAATTTACTTCCACGCTGTTCTCTCGAAGGATTTCAAATTTGATCCAGGAGAAGATCGTATATTCATCAGGGCTGGGTCATGCATTGGAAAATGGGATGACAACACAGCTGAACTGTTTGTGACCAGGTACTTTAACAAGCTGGATAAACTAGGCTGTAGTGTGAATAGGTTATTTAACATAAGTTATCTCTGAATTGGTGCCTATGTAGCGGTACAACTACACAACCTTTTAACATAGCCTGTACAATCAGTCCTCAGCAGTATTACGAAGTGAGACTTCTGTACACATGACTTGTTTTTCCCACAGATGCTTGTTTAAATTTTGATCTGAAGAATTTGGAGACCAAGTTATGCCTTGAACTATTTGTTCTCCAGACTGTTGCTGAAAAGTGTGTAGTTTGTCTGGATGCATTGAAACATTTAAAGGTGCCAGGAATGTTCAGAAACAAACCCCTAGTGAATCACAGTGAACCAAGTTGCACTGTCTGTTTTCATGCTTTGCTATCATAGCAAACATTAAGGTTTTTTAAAACTATTTTTATTTCTAGTAGTTCTTTGCTGGGACTGGAAAACATGCTTCTGCCTATGTATACCAAGCTTGAGCCTACTCATTACACTGTTGGTGGTTCACCACTTACCCTTCCTTGGCCATTCTGTTAGCCTGTAGCCACATACCAGCAACACTCTATAAAGCTCAATGTTTTGCTGTGACATAATTTGATCCTTTTCAGATTTATTCAGTTTCTTGTTTGTCTGGTTTTTTTTCTTGTTTTCAAAACATCAACTTCAGGAATTGTTAGCTTCCTGTCTAATACATGTCACCCAGTAATATGTATGTTTAGAAAGGAATGGCATTCATGTCACGTGTTAGTGGTTATATTGTTGCAGCTCATAAGTGTATATTTACTGTGCCATTTTTTTATTTTGACATTCTAATTGTCAAACATCTATGATCTTAAACCCTTGTTTGACTTTCTCTAGTGTGGAAAAATAGCTGTAGCTTGTGATGTGTGCATTGACAAGCATAAGCTTTGTTCTGTCTTTTACAAAATGTACTACACATTTCTTTTTCACGCAGGGATCTTGAAGAGCATGGGTTTCTGGTTGAAGGCAGCCTGACAACTAGCAAAAAAGCTGTGTCTGAGTCAATACCATACAAATATGTTGTCTACAAGGCTAAAAAAGGGACATATGAGTATGAATACATATACAAAATGGATTCTTCACACACTACCAACAGATGTTTGTTTGTGAAATCCCACCTTATCAACGATGATGGTAAATATAACTTTCATGAGGCAAAATTAGTTTTAATGTGCTAATGGCTTCACTGTATTTTGCTGTATTTGCCTTAAATGAAATGTGTATTTTATCATTTTTTTAAGGGGACTGGCATCAATATGATGACATCATTTGTGCTGAGGTTTCGAAAGGCGTGCTCAAACGTATTAAGGACACAATTTGGCCTGATCAAAGAAAGAGTCTGATTCAAGGCAGAGAAATTGCAGGAAACATAATGCTGGAGACCATATTTGACCTCCTGAGGAGCTGGACTGCTACCAATTTACGAAGTTTTATGATCCAGCTGAATCAGTTCACGCAGGTTTATGGGGTACCTTTTGTGTATGAAGAAAAACAAAAGAAATGGCACTCCCTAAACTATGGGGAAGAAGATGTAAGTTCACAATCTCTGTATTCAAGGTCTTAAAACTTGTATGTATGGTATGGCCACTGCAACTTACCCTTCTTTCTGGCTGATGTGCATTCCTAGGTGAAGAGGTTGCTTAAAGAATTCATGCTGGCAGATGTAGTTCCTCAACTAAAAGATGGAGATCGTAAGAGCCGTTACATTCAGGACCCCCTGAGAGCTGCGGCGGTCATGGTTTACGTGTGGAGACAGTATCTAATCAAATTAGATAATTCTGAGCTCCATCAGCTTTGTACTGCGCTGTGTTTACCCAAACTGGAGAAGGATAACTTCCTTCAGTACTGGGCAGAATTTTCTCAAGATGTGTCTATTCTCAGGTAGTTACCTAATCTTTTCAATCTTGATATCATACCTTCATAATCTGCTAATTTAAAAGTAGCAACTTTATTGCTCACATTTACATTAATTAATTTTCTGTTTATATGTTCAAATAATTTTCTTATAGTTTGCCGGAAACATTGGTTATTCTGATGAACACTGTGAAAAGATTGGGCATGCCTCGATGGATTATGGTACTGCCACTTCTCCACCTCCTTAAAGGCACTACGAGGCCGTTTGAAGCACCAACATCTGGAAACTTGAAGTATGGCCCAACTTGGGCAGGTTTGGCAGGCCTCGATGTAAGCAACGCTGCATACATGAACAGTCAAGAGAAGAGGTGTGATTCCCTGTTCCTATGCCGACATACTGTTGCATGTCTTCTATCTGGAGCTAATAGTTATTACTGGGTACTTTTTGATTTTTTTCAGGGCGCTAGTAAAGGTGATGAAAACTCACAGCCACTTAATGGAGTTGGATGCGCTCTCAGTTCGACCCTGCTTGTACCTGATGTCACTTGATGAACTGATAGAGTGTGGTACTGAACTTAAGGCTGAGCTTCTGGACATGCTTCATGTCTTTTTCAATAAGGCTCCTCAGGAAATCACCTTCGGCAGCATGCAGGTAAGTGGAAACAAAGAAACATTTCCAGACTATAGAATGCGTAGTGATGTAAGATGATCACTATGTGTAGATTTTGGACCGCACAGCGTTTTTTGTTTTTTTTCTAGCCCAGGTGACAACTGTCCATGACAATTGAGCAATTTTTAGCACCCAGGTAATAAATTAATTAGTATTGATGGTTTTCTGTTTTCAGGCAGTATCTGACACACTCTCGTATATCCTGGGGCTTCTCATTGAGGAAAAATACAGGTAATTTCCAGTTTATAATTAAAAAGCATGGACATCAAGGAAGGCAGACATTGGGGAAAAAAAAGTGCCTTTTAAATGGATTTATTGTTCTGTATTGCAAAGCTTGTAATTTAGTAAGTGGAACTCTTTAAAGTTGGAGTGGTTTGTATTTTTTGTTTGTTTGTTTGTTTTTTTCAGTACCATGGTATTTTGTTGTTAGGTTATATTCCAGAGACTATTGCCCAATGTTAAGCTTACAATGTAGGCTTAAGAGGGGTTTCTGGTTATGGTGTATGTTAAGATATAGGCAATGTACCCTCCTTCAGATGTGAATGTTCCTCTTAATGCTGTTAATATCAGGTGTTGTGTGATCTGTAACTAAGTGTGTAGAGGCAAATTAATATACGTGTAAGTACTGCTGTTGTAATCTTTTATGTTTTGGTTTATCATAGTTACTTTACAGAGTCTTACAGGCGAGAGTGCCTGGCAACAACAGTGAAACTGTTAGAGAAGATCTGCAGAGGAGTCAAACCAGGTTCACTTAGCCACAACTATCCTGATATTCCTGTGGCTGCCATGAATCTGGTTGCGTCAGTTTCAAACTTTGTTGGATGTAACAAGCAACAGGTATGCAACGTGCACACATCTTGTAACTCGTGTTTTTAGGTTCATAAACCTTTGTAATCTAATGATTCACATTTAGGAAACCCAAGAAGGAGATGAAAAGCAACGGTATGTGAAAGACATGGTAACCACGCAGGCGATGACCATAATGAGAGGATGGATCAGTCGGTCCTTTAGACAGGGTTTGCTCACCAAGGGTCTGTTATCATTACGCCAAGTTAAGGCAACAGAGGAGATTGAAGTGAGCAGTTTTGTTTATTGTCTAAAAAAACCCCAAAATAAAATATAAAGAAAAATAACCCCATCGTTGTAGAGAATGCAGGCAATACGGTTTCAACTGGTTGTGTTTTACAGATGTGGAACAATTTAATCTCCATCCACTTCAAAGATGAAGAATGCACAAAAGTGTGGAGGCAAACACTCACTATGGATTTTGAGGGCAAGTATAAACAGGTAGGTGAGATGTATTATGGAGATTGGGGAGTTAGGGATTTGTTTCTTTAAGATTCAACAGATTTATGTGAAAATGTGCTTTTAGGAAACTGCCCTGGATCAAGTTGAATACTACTGCATCAACATAGAGGACCTTAGTGATTCCCATCCACATGTTGCAGCTAGTATTGAAAGGTGTGCTCTTGAGGCTGTTACATCTTTGTGCCAGGTATGAAGTTTTCTCATTTTCTTTTAACTCTTTGATGTATTGGTGATTTTCAGTATTGACTATATTTAAAACCAATATCAACGCAATCCCATGAGTTAAATATGAGATGACAAAAAACACAAATTTCTTTATTTCACAATAAAATCGGTTGAACAAATTTGTATGAAAACAGAATTCAATTTTTGTTGCTATGTTACATGCAGAACAAGAATGAGGGCAAACTGTTTGGGAGGTTCAAGTTCAACTCAAAATTTGGGAAACTCATCTCCGCCATTATCCAAAAATCCTGGCCAAGGGATAGTCAAGGAAGATATCACCAAAATGAAGAAGTTGTCCTTCGGCATCTACTCTCCTGGAATGCTGCCAAAGACATTTTTCAGCTCCACGGTATTGTCTAAGAATAACACTGAAGCATTAAACATTGCACAGACCAAACAGAAACCTATAAATGCCACATTTGTAATAATTATTAAAAAAAAAAGAAAGCACCCCACAGTAGGTAACCAGGCCTCGGTTTACGAGTTTACGAGTTAAAATCGCTGCTGTGGTTTAAGATAAAACATTGACCTGGTATTTCTGTCACTGCAGGAGCAGATGAAAAGCTGACTGAGGAGCTCTCTCAAGATGCAGAGGACAGAATTGTAGTAGGCATATCCTCATTTATAGCCGTAAAAAATCAACTAGTTCAGGGAAACATTAAGATCAGCCTGCTGAAGATCATTTTGGAAAGGCAAGATGCCTTCTTAGAACTGCTGAAGATCGGTAAGACATGTTTCAGCAAAGATGTCTTGAGTTATATTCAGAATTTAATAGTGTACTCTGACCCAATAGTAATTATAAAACTGAGTTGTTTGTTTTTTGATACAAACAGACTGCCTCTCTGAGAACGGGCAATACAAGGATCATGACAAAATGAAGAGGCTGTTAAAGTGCAGAGAAGATGAAGTAAAAGCTGTGTATCATGAAAAGGAGCTTGTAGATGTTCTCTTAACTAAGAGTCATCAGCTTGAGGAACACATGACAGGTACGTTGACTGAGTTTGTGCCATTAGTCAGTTTGTCTGTCGCAGCAAATTATTAACATCCATATTAATTTCCATAATAGTTGATGTTGCTGAACTGGAAAGAAACCAACGAGTCACCATTATGACCACGCCCTTGGACCATTTCATGAAGGTTTATCAATTTGACCAGATGCCCTCCCCAATAACTGGAATTGTCACCTTCTTCAATCTGGATGAAGAAATTAGAAACATGGCAGAGGAGTTATACACATTCAGGGACAGTATTGTCTTCAAAATGTGTTGGGACAAACGAGCCAAGTTCCTGGCCACTGAAGAAATGGAAGATGAGCCTGATGAGCATGACGTAGCGGACATTGGGGCAACACTACAAATGATACATGATGACATTTTCATAGATTGCTACAGTCATTACAAAGAGATCTACACTCGCTTGAAGGACGGCACTATAAGGCTTGAAGAGGTTAATCAGCTTTTTAAAGCTTTCAAAGGGAAGTATGACGATCTTGCAAAAGATCTAGACGTCATGTGCAAAATTAATAAATCAAGGGACAAACAATGGATCCACAGCAGGGTTCAACAGATCGAGCAGTACCACGAACTTCATCTCGCTGTGACTTCAGCTCAAGTAATCATGAAAGTCAAAGAGACACTTGGTCTTCACGGTGACTTCAGAGTTCTGGAGACACTCACAGAAGTTGTAAGTGGCTTTGTTTGTAAAAAAAATATATATATATATCAGTCTAAAAACCTCCTTTTGCATACCACACAGGCTTTCAATTATTGTATTTAATGATCAATATCAATAATAGATAGACAGAACAGCAGAGTTCTTTGTTTTACTTAATTTAAACAGTTTAGTACTTTTAATTAAAGTATTTTAATTAAAGACTCCCTGTGAAGAGTGTCTCTGGTCATATTTCCATGTTTAGAACATAACTAGTTTTTATTGTTTCCACACACTCAGAACCATATAGACTTTCAGAAAGAGCCACTCAGCCGGATTGACAATGAGTTGATGCACGCAAAGATGGTTCTAGTGGACATAACCGAGCCCCGCAGGCTGTGTCTGCAGGAACTGGAACTAAGGGGACACTTTGTGACATGGGTGAAGGATGCCCTTGAAGGTAAGTGTAGTTATGCATTTTCTTGTTAATGTCTATCCATTGCACACTACTACAGCCATGCTGCAATATCTATTGGAGCAGAAACCTCTCGAAATTAGGCTAGTCTCTAAAGTCACCAAGGCAAAACTGGCTGCACAACACCAAGGTTACTAGGATTGTGTTGCAGGAAGCAGGTATGCAGGCAAGACAACCCTGTATGCTCACATTCACATCCATACCAGTTTAAAATCACCAGTAAACCTACCATGCATATTCATGTCCTGTGGTAGGAGGCGTAAAGACCCAGGGAATATTCACGCAAGTGCTGGGAGAACCTGCAAACTCAACATAGAAAGGCTCCAGCCTACCAGCAGCTTCAAATCCAGAACAGTCCTGCTATGAATCAATGTCACCAACCACTAACCACCACCCGGTTTCTGTTTCTGTGTTTTACAGATATCAATGAGTTAAAAGTCTTTGTTGACCTGGCTTCTATCTCTGCGGGAGAGAATGATATGGATGTGGATCGTGTTGCATGCTTCCATGATGCAGTTCTTGGCTACTCTTCAGTGCTTTATGAGCTCAAACCAGACTCTGGTTTTAACGCCTTCAGAGAAGTGCTCAAGAAGCTCTGGAGGGCTTTGGAGAATGACAGCAACCTACCCAAAAAACTGGTAAGAAGCACTAGGAGAACCTGCAAACTCTGGTTTTTGCTAACACTTTTAGCAAAAAGATGATCAGGGTGGCCATGAAGGCTTTGATCTGAATGTTAGTGTCTTACAGTGGGGTTATTGGGGTAAATGGTAACCTCATGAAACGGAAATTGGAACGCAGCACAATTATGAAGAGTATCTTTTCTTATAGCGTGACAGTGCACGTCATTTGGAGTGGTTGAAGACTGTGAAGGACAGTCATGGATCAGTGGAACTGTCATCCCTCTCCTTAGCATCAACCATCAATAACAAGGGTATCTACCTGATCAGTGCACAAAATGTAAAAAAGGTAAATAATCCAATTAAAGTTGATTGCATCCATAGATCAGTACAGCACCGATGTTATCTCTGAGACAAAGAGTTATGTTACAAAATTATGCATGAGAATTTCTTTTTTTTCTCCTCGATCTAGTTGAGTATTGACACTGCCCTGAAGCTGCAGATTCCAGAGGAGCATGATGACGGTCAGCAGATGCGCTGCTATTCCCTTGAGGACTTGAGGGAACTTCAGAATAAACTCATGCTCATGTCTGGGAAAGGGGATCAAGGACAATGTGAAGTTGATTATTTTGCAGAGGTATACTGAAATATTTTCTTTTTGGTATCCTGAGATGCCAGATAATTCAAACAATATATTTTGTGAATGTTATTTTATATTAATAAAATTATCTACATCATCAGTAATTCTCAATAATCCATAATGTTAAAAGCTAGATGATATAGACCCATTAAAATTATGGTCCTACAATTTACAGTACATGTGAAGACATGTCCTGAAAGTCCAGATAACTCTCTTCAGATTTATTTGATAAAAATGTGGTGATGTATAGATCAATGGTGGGATATACCGCCATTTCAAATCCTTGAGTGTTTCTATTACTGCATTACTTTCAAAATTAATAAAAAAGAAAGAGAAGAGCTATTTACTACATAAATGTGCCGCTCAATGTTATCTGATCATAGGCTCACGATCGACAAAGAAACTGATTCGACAAAGAAATTGGTGTAACTTTGTATGCTTTCTTGAACATATTTATTTGCAGCTGACTCTTAAGTTTGTTTCTGTTTTTCAGGTTTTTGCCAGTGTTCAAAGACTAGCTGAGGCATTCATTGCTCTTTACACTGCTGGGAATCCGCTGTTCAGGCACTGGGAAGTGCAAATCAACTGTTGTTCAAAAAGTCAGGCACCCAGTATTATGATGGATTTCAACTTAGACCGTGTTATCAGTGTCATTGTGGAGGGCAGCATAGAAGAAAAGCTTCCTGAGCTTTGCAAGAAAATGGAGAAATGTCTTGACTTCTGGATGGATTTTGTAGACAAACAAAGATCCCAGCATTACTATCTTAACTACTACACAGCTGAACAGATTGTCTACCTATGCAACAAGCTGACTTTGCAAAATGTTACCAGTGTCGAAGACCAGGTTCTCATGATGCTCTCTTTCATCAAGCCAAACTGCACATACTCAGATTTGAGGGAAGTCTGGCATGAACTTCAGTATGAAATCCTCAAAAAACCAGAAGAGCAAAATGAGGACATTGAGTTTCAGACCTTTGTTGTGGTGCAAAGCAGTGAAGGAGAAGACCCAGAATTCACCAGCCAATTGGATCTTCTGGCAAGTCTGGTTGAACAGGCAAAGGGTTTACCAAAATTTGATCACATATGGAATGCTTATATGAAAGACATGAGAAATTTTCTCCCCCACATTCTTGATATAAAAAATCTTGGAAGACTGTTGGATATCCTGGCAAACACACACAATGAGAGTCAAGAAGAAGACATTTCTGATGATGACATAGGGAATTTCATAAACAGACAGATTCCCAGGGGTCTGGCTGTTGGAAACCCAAATCTCATTGTTTGCCCACATGATGAGGTGTTGTCATCTTGCATTTCCATTTACATGAGCAGTGAATATGAGACACTTCCCACGTATGATGAAGTCCTCTTATGCAACTCCACGACACCATACGAACAGGTGGAGCTATTCCTCAGACGCTGTCTCAGCACAGGCTACAGAGGACAGAAGATATACTCTTTACTGTATGGAGATCTCCTCCCTTATGATGTGAGCTCTAAAGCTGAGAACTTTTTTCAGCGAATGAAAATGCAGAGTAGGATGGATTATGGACTTGTTATCATATGCAGCTCAGAAAGAGAACATGCCTACCTTCCATCAGCCTTCAGCCAGTACAGATTACACATGGTTCCACAGGAACCTTTGGCAAGAATCCAGCGTTACCTCCAAAAGCACTATACCATCCCAGCAGATGAGTGCAGCGCTGCAGCTGCGTTTAAGGACAGACTCTGTGTTGGTGTCATTTCAGCCACAAGGGCTGGTGTTGGTATGTATTTGTGCTATTTACTATTACTAATGGTTACAATGTTATTTATCAAAATTCACACCTGACCTATGATCTTTTGAAAATGCAGGAAAATCACTTTACATCAGGAGGCTGTATGAAAAACTGAAGCGATCAACCAAAAAATCATCAGTGATGAAATGCATACGCCTGATTGAACCTAATGTTGATGAGAATGTCATTCTTCAATCGCTGTTGGACGCCCCTAGAAGGAAAGAACTGTCTGTGTTCCATTTTGACATCACGTCATCGGTAATGGTCAATCAATGGATTGTTTAACGTAATATAACCTTTTCAGTGTGACATGTCTTTGCAGCTTACATAAAATGTGAAATGATTGTTTATTTTGGAAAAGGTCCAGAAAGGCCTGCATGAGTTCCTCTTCAAACTGCTGATTTTGCGGTACTTGCTGGACTCGGAGGGAAAGATGTGGAAGTGCAATAACAAGCAACTGTACCTTGTAGAGATTTTGGAGCCCACTGTGAAGTCGGGCAGAAATGTTTCACTTCAGGTAAGAGTTTTTATGAACACAAACATTTATGATTTGTTATCTGATCTCAAACTGTTGTTTACCTTGGGTTGTGTTTTTGTTCTGTCTTTTTTTGTGTAGACTCAAACAATCAAAAGCACATTCATTGATGTGTTCCCAAATATTTTCTGCCGGCCACCCAAAAAGGTACTAATGCTAGAGATGAGGAAGCAAGAAGATCCCACCATTGTGAGCAATGATGACCCACTGATGGATGATGAAGAATTCAGGAGCGAGGCTTTTCAGAGACCATACCAGTATCTCACACGGTTTCATAACCACATTAATCTAGATGTGTTCACTTATCAGGGTGTTGAGGGGACACATGTCGAATGCCTTCAGATGCTTCTCATGTATTGCGGCATTATGGATCCATCTTGGGCTGAACTAAGAAATTTTGCATGGTTCCTCAACCTTCAGCTGAAAGACTGTGAGACGTCTGTTTTTTGTGATGCCACATTCACTGGGGACACACTGACTGGATTCAAAACCTTTGTGGTAGATTTCATGATTCTGATGGCAAAGGACTTTGCCTCTCCATCACTCAGCATTTCTGACCAGAGTCCTGGCAGGCTGAAAATCGACCTGACTGGTGTCAAAGATGAAGACTTGGCTCCTTTTCTTATCAGGAAAAGATGGGAAACAGAACCACATCCATACATATTCTTTAATGATGACCATGTGTCCATGACCTTTATTGGTTTCCATCTTCAGCTCAACGAGCAGAACTTTGTCGATGCCATTGACCCAACCTCTAACAGGGTGATTAAAAGAAATGTCATGACAAGGGCATTGTATGAAGGCCTAAAGCTCCAAAGAGTCCCTTTCAACATTGACTTTGATCGCCTTCCAAGAGCAGAGAAAATAGAACGAATCTGTAGCGTTCTTGGTATCCAGTGGCCTCTTGATCCAGATGAAACATATGAGCTTACAACTGACAACATATTGAAGATGCTTGCAATCCACATGCGGTTCAGATGCGGCATCCCTGTCATTATCATGGGAGAAACAGGGTGTGGTAAAACAAGGCTCATCAAATTCCTTTGTGAACTTCGGAGGAGTGGAGTGGCCACTGAGAACATGAAACTTGTCAAGGTGCATGGAGGGACAACTTCAGAGATGATCTACAACAAAGTGAGAGAAGCAGAAGACATTGCTTCGATCAACAAACTAGACTATGGGTTTGACTCCGTTCTGTTTTTTGATGAGGCCAACACTACAGAGGCCATCAGCAGTATTAAGGAGGTGCTCTGTGATAAGACGGTAAAGGGCGAAAGTTTGACACCCAACACTGGGTTACAGATTATTGCTGCATGCAATCCTTACCGAAAACACACAGATGAGATGATTCAGAGGTTGGAATCTGCAGGTCTTGGGTATCGAGTTCGAGCTGAAGAGACGGATGAAAAACTTGGATCTATTCCTCTCCGCCAGTTGGTGTATAGAGTTCAAGCACTGCCACCAAGCATGATTCCTCTGGTATGGGACTTCGGGCAGTTAAATGATCACACAGAGAAAATATACATCCAGCAGATTGTACAAAGAGTTGCTGAAAAAAAGACTATAGATGAATGTTATATCAAGTGGATCACTGATGTACTTTCATCTTCACAGAAGTACATGCGTGCGAGAAATGATGAATGCAGCTTCGTCAGCCTGAGAGATGTTGAACGTTGCATGCAAGCATTTGTTTGGTTCTATGACAACCATGAAATGTTTTTTGCTGAGCTTAAAAAATCTGAGAATGATAGAAATGTTGAGAAGGATGAAAGGCATCAAAAGTGGCCCGAGAATAGAGACCCTGTTCTGTGGTCTCTAGTCATGGCCATTGGAGTGTGCTACCATGCCTGTTTAGAAAATAAGGATAAATACAGGCAGAAAATCAGCAAAAGTCTTCCAGCATTATACAGCCCATCAAAATTGATGCAGGAAATCTCACTCATGCAGGATTTACTCTTGAGTGGTGTCCCAATGGGGGATACAATTGCAAGAAATAGTGCCCTGAAAGAGAACGTCTTCATGATGGTTCTCTGCATTGAACTAAGAATCCCTCTCTTCCTCGTGGGCAAACCTGGAAGTTCAAAATCTCTGTCCAAAACTCTGGTGGCAGATGCGATGCAGGGACAAGCTGCTCATTCTGACCTGTACAAAAAGCTCAAACAGATCCACTTGGTGTCCTTCCAGTGTAGCCCTCACTCAACACCAGAAGGCATCATTAACACATTTAAGCAATGTGGACGCTTTCAGGAAGGAAAAAATCTGGATGAGTATATCTCTGTTGTGGTTCTTGATGAGATCGGACTTGCAGAGGACTCTCCAAAGATGCCACTGAAAACTCTTCATCCATTGCTGGAGGAGGGATGCATTGATGATGAGCCACTACCACATAAAAAGGTTGGATTTATTGGCATCTCCAACTGGGCTCTAGACCCTGCAAAAATGAACCGAGGCATTTTTGTGTCCCGTGGGGACCCCGATGAGAGGGAACTTATTGAAAGTGCTAAAGGAATCTGCTCTTCTGATGCAGTGGTTCTGGAGAAGGTCAGGGATTTCTTCCAACCCTTTGCAAGAGCCTACTTGAACATCTGCCGCAAACAAGGCAAAGGTTTTTTTGGCTTACGTGACTACTACAGTTTGATAAAGATGATTTTTGCGGTCGCCAAGGCTTTTCAGCGAAAGCCCACACCAGAAGAAACTGTCAAAGCAGTGCTGAGAAATTTCAGTGGCAAGGATAATGTAGATCCAGTTACTGTCTTCACCAAAAGACTGGGGATTACACCAAACCTAGAAAACATCAGTACCATTGAGTTTGTGAGAGAAAACATTCTATCAGTTGGACAGGAAGAAGAATGTCGGTACCTACTGGTGCTAACTAAAAACTATGCAGCCCTGCAGATCCTGCAGCAATCCTTCTTTTCAGAAAGTGGTCAACCAGAAATTATCTTTGGTTCCAGCTTCCCAAAAGACCAAGAGTATACCCAAATCTGCCGCAAC
The DNA here is from genome assembly GCA_015108175.1 of Pelvicachromis taeniatus. Taxonomy (NCBI): domain Eukaryota; kingdom Metazoa; phylum Chordata; class Actinopteri; order Cichliformes; family Cichlidae; genus Pelvicachromis; species Pelvicachromis taeniatus. The sequence goes on from VURO01018415.1 coordinate 112,410, forward strand.
ATCAACAGAGTAAAGATATGCATGGAAACAGGTCAAACGGTTGTGCTCTTAAACTTGCAGAACCTCTATGAAAGTCTCTACGATGCCCTCAACCAATACTATGTCTGTTTGGGAGGGCAGAAATATGTGGACCTTGGACTGGGAACCCATCGTGTAAAATGCAGGGTTCACAAAGACTTCCGGCTAATCGTCATTGAGGAAAGAGAAGTAGTCTACAAACAGTTCCCAATACCTCTCATTAACAGGCTGGAGAAGCACTACCTGGACATTCAGACTGTTCTGAAAACTGAGCAGAAGAGGCTGGTGGAGGAACTAGAGAAATGGGTGCAGCTTTTTGTAACCCTCAGCAGCCAACATGCAGCGGCCGCTCAGACATACAAGTACCAACCGCCAGACGTATTCATTGGCTACCATTCAGACACATGTGCTTCTGTAGTACTTCAAGTAATAGAGAACCAGAAGGACAGCTTAGAAATCTCAGATTCTGAGAAGAGAATGCTCAACGAAGCTAAACTCATACTGCTCAAATGTGCTACACCAGACTCTGTGGTGCGTTTGGACTCTACAGCCCTTCCAAAAGTGGAAAGTGAATATCTGTCCAGAATGTACTTTGAAGGGCAGAATAACAGCTGTTTGGCTGACTATATACTTGCTCACACAAGGCAGGAGGCCCATTCTTGCTCCTCCTTCACAGAGGTAACTAAAGTTGACAATTTTATAAACATATATAATACAAACACATATATATTCAGTCTAATTCTAATTTTACACTATAGGTGACAACATTCTCCAGACTTTTGACTGCTTTTGACCTCGAACCACTGGAGAAGATGTTGCACAGTGTTGAGCTTCTCTCACTCCAGCAGTTTGACACGGAGCACTCCTTCTTGAAGAAGATAAGGTTTGTTTATCTAGGGAATGTATAATTTTACTTTTTACATTCACACAGTAAAGTACAATGGAAACAAAGCTGTAAAACGCATACTAGTGAGAATAGTCATTTAGTAGTGCAAGAGACTAGTTGTAATTACAAACTAGGGCTGGGACAACGCGTCAACGTAATCGATTACGTCGACGTAAAAAATTTGCGTCGATGCGTCGTCACTTTCAAAAAAACACATGGCGGCAGCGAGTAGCGGTAACATGTCGACTT
>VURO01018415.1:113582-125298 GCA_015108175.1 Pelvicachromis taeniatus
ATGTTTTGCAAACTGCTGTTACAGTTAATTTGGTTCCATTAGTTTCTTTGGTTCCTATTCTTAAGTAATACTTAATACACATGTGGTTAGCTTGCTGGTCTAGTTTAAGTAAGCATAGGCATGCTGTTCACTGTTGCAGTCCTGATATTGTCAGTTGTAACAACTCATATTGTGGCATAGCACCGCTAGGAGGTGTTGTCCTATTATTGTAGTAGTTAGAACAACTCCTGGTGTGTTTGAGTGTAGTAACAGCCATTTGGGCTGCTTGTTCCTGTTTTACTTTTTCCTGTTGTAACGGACCGGCGACGGAGACGCCTGGCTTGTATGGTCCTGTTAACAAATAAAGGATCTGTTGCTCGTTCTAACTGCCTGGTCTAGAGTTATCCGGCTACTCTTCACACCACCTGCCTGTCGAGCCTAGCAGCCGCTCCATTCCTCGCCAGACTGCCGTTACACCACGTAGACATACACTCACTCATAGACAGAGATAAACACCCAACCTACATAAATGCAAAACTAATTTAAGCTGCTTAGCAGTAACATATATCATTAGATTAATCAATGCATCGAAAAATTAATCACTAGATTCATCGATTTGGAAAATAATCGTTTTGCCCAGCCCTAATACAAACCATATCCTTGTCTTCTTGTAGGAACTTTCTCACAGCTGAGAATAAAAACAGCAGCAACAAGGTCCTCATCATCCAGAGTGATTTTGATGAAGTCAGTCTCAGCGCCAACCTCATTGCATCTGCAAAGTAGGTCCAACACTTTCTTTTCGTGGGGTTTTAGCTACCGTGTGGTCTTGCCATTTTAACTCTTCCTGTTCATTTCCAGGTATTCATCAATTAATGAAATCAATAAGATAACCCAGGAGAACACAGGTAGAAAGGTGTTTGTGTACTTCATCACCAGACTGCCAAGAATGGAAGGAGGGACTTCTTACATTGGCTTTCATGGAGGTGAGGCTTATACAACATGGATTATATTTTTATTATGCCGTGTAAAGAATGGACAATAAGTTGAGACATGTTAATATTCACAGGCCCTTGGAGATCAGTTCATATTGATGACCTCAGGCGCTCAAAAGACATTGTTTCAGACATCAAAACTTTGCAAAACATGACAATCAGTCAAATGTTTGAAACAAAGACGCCTCAGGCTGAAGGTTAGTTAATGATAAATCATTTATATAAAATTATGGTGTTGTCTTCATATATATTTGTCACTTTACAGTATTTTGTATTAAATTGCAAAACTTTTGTTAAAGCCATGGAGATTGATGACATGTACACTGAGACTGAACAGGAGGAAGCTGAGCAGGAGGAAAATGTAAGTCTATAAATCGCTGCATGGTCATCACATTGTTTTCTTATACGAATGATATGTTATTTCATTCGTGATTACTCTCAACACTAGATTTTAATTAGTGTGTTCTTTTTCTGCAGGCCTGGGAAAGTGTTGTGGACACCACGGCGCTGCTTAGGAGCTGTGTGCAGAGTGCAGTAGGCATACTGAGGGACCAGGTGGAAAGTGGCCTCCGCAGCACTCGGAGAGTAGAGATCCTTCTGACACTCCTGAGTGACAATGACGAAATAACAGGTACTAAAAAGCAGCTTTTTTCAGTACTTGTTGTTGCCTTTTTTGTTTTTTGTTTCTGCTAATGCTAATTATTTTGTCTGTATTTGTCAGGTGAATTCCTGCAAGTGGTGAAGCGGCATCTTCACTCATTGTTGGTGACTCACGACGGCAACACTTTCTCATCTATCAAGAGCAACTGGGTCCTTAAAGAGGCCTCAAACATTGATGCCTTGCAAGAAGGAGGCACCTTTAGGTTAGTGGTTCAGTGTTGTGTGATATGCAATATAATATACAATATTTTCCTATTTATTCCAAATCTACTGTTAACTCCATTTATCTCCATTGATCACAGGCACACCTTATGGAAGCGTGTTCAGGCTGTGGTTGTCCCCCTCTTGGCACATCTAGTTTCACTCATAGATCGTGACCAAAACATGGACCTCCTGCTTGATACCAGCTGTGGTGCATCTGTTAAGAAGCTGTGGTTAGATATCTTTGGCAATGATAAGTTTCTGGAAATCTCACACCTAACACTCGACCACACGTAAGTGTTATTAATAATAATGTAATTCTTGTGTATGTAATAATGTGTGATATTTGTTTTATTTAAAAAGGTACATTCTTGTAGCTAAAAATGTCTGACGTTCACTTTGCCTTTTGTAAAATACTTACAGTTCTGAGACGAGAACAATCCTTGTACAGCACTACATTGCCCAAGATAAGAACATGAGCTGCAGCATGCCCTTCAGCTGGAGGATTAAGGACTACCTGGAAGAACTCAGGGTTCATGCACTTCAACATGAAGGTAGTGGTTTGTTATAGCCGCTATGTAATTTCAATAGTAATGTTGTGTTTTTGGTTTCTTTGTTTTGTTTTTACAATAAATCATATGTTTCCCAGGGCAAACTCAGGAAGAGTTTGTTAAGTTCTTTTGGAAGACACCGCTCGGCCGCTACATAGAAAAAGCAGACTCGGAGATGCAGGCCGAGTTTTTCCATCGCTACCTTCAGGATTTCATCTCCATGACAATGAATGTCACTTCTCAGGAAGATCTCCAGGTTTTTTGTTTTTGTTTTGTTTTTTCATTTGAAGACCGTGAGATTGTGTGTGACAGTATATACTAACGCACGGTATTTATTTTTCTAGCTCCTGTGTGGTGCCTTGAATTCTTGTGTTAACGAACTGCGATTGCAGCTCAGTGACACTGAAATGGTGGCGTCTCTTCCGTGGGTCAATGCTGCATACCACCAGTTCAAAAACCGGCTCCAGAACCTCTGCAGAGTGATATGCATTGTACCTCAGTTGACCCAAAACCTCCTGATGAATCCTAATGCCAGAGACGGGGATGAACTGGTAATCCTTATTTACATAGTGGTTTTTTTTTTTTTTTCTGTTTTGTTGAAGGATTTAGAATTTCTCGTCAATAGTCTTCTGGTTTTTTTATTTTGCTTTGAAGTTTGTAATTATTTCTTTTTGGTTTTGTTCTCCTGTCTCCAAGGTACTTGATGTGTATGCTGGGTTTGCATGTGTGGAGTACCTGGAGCCCACAGACTTGAACACAGATGCCCGAAGACAAGCCTGGCTCAGGCAGGTGAAAAAAATCCAGGTTGCTATTGACTTAATCTGCTCAGAGGACAGCGTGAGACATTATGGAGAGAGAAGCAAGATAATCGCCAAGAGAGTCCAGTAAGTCGAGCTTAAAGGAAAAAATATCCAAATGATCACAAGTCTGATGTTTTTAGTTTGTCTTTAGGTAACTGCTTGTGCTGTATTGAAATGAAAGGTAATTTGTTTTGTGTCTTTGCTTTTAGAGCTGGCTGGAATCGGATATTTTCTCTGTCTCTGTTTGTGGAGCACATGTTGCTGGGAATAGAGGAGCTGGAGAAGAAACTTTCTCCTTTAGTTTTGGAGAACACCGGGCGACTTGGCCAAGTACGTCTGGGTTCTTTGTATTAAAACGTTCTTCACAATAGCCACAATCTTTTCTTTATCCATAATAAAAATGTATTGTCTCTGCTCTCCCTTCAAGATATTGGAGAAAAACTCAGACCTCAAAACTCAGGAGACGTTTGAGGCAGTAATCTGTTTGCTCAAAACCTGCAAAGATGGAGCCATCGAACGCATCTTCAGGTAAACGTCGATCTTTATATAAGTGGCATGTAAACAGAATCTGTCATCCTGTACTTTATCGCTTCTGGACATGTTTAGCATTGTATTTGGATATTTTAAGAAGGTTGCAGAAGGTATTAATGAAATGAAACTTAAATTGCCCAAACTTTTTTTCTTTCTTGCTGGGAGCCAAGATACTGTTTTTAACTACTTTTTTTTTGTTAGCACTGCAGGAGGACGCCTGTCTATTTTCACTTTCTTTAGATTTTGTGTCTATCATATCTTTAAACTGGTACTATTTCACTATAGAACAGCAGAAGCGTTATAATCCCGGTATAATTGTTTAATTTTTGTTTTTCCCCCCCAGGTATGGTCTTATACTCTGCCCAGTGTGTATGGGAGACCCCCAGGACCCGCTCTGCCTGCCATGTGACCACATCTACTGTGTAGCCTGTATCAAAAAGTGGTTGGTGCCCGGACAGATGTACTGTCCTCTCTGCATACAGCCAGTTAACGATGACTTTCCCATGGTTCCTTCACATGATATAAGGTTGGTAACTATATGTGAATAAGGTCAACGACTCATGTGTAATGAACCAACATATGATTCAAATCTTCCCACACAATGCAACATTTTTTGATCTGCCTTTTGCTGCTGTTTAGTTATGTTGCTCCTAGGCCGATTGGCTTTGACTAAATGTGTTTTGTCATCTGACTTTTGTAAATCTTGTTTCTTGTAGGATTTTCATCAAACAACATGCCCAGTTCAGGAACAAGTGCAATGCTTTCTTCATAGACCTGGTGTCGACTGTATGTTTCAAGGACAACTCTCCACCCTGCTCAGCTGTCATTTTTAATTTGCTGTCATTTCTCATGGTGGAGGCCCACGCGGTCCCAATTCTGAGAGGTACTCTATTACTATCTTTCCACCGTGTATGTGAAACGCATCCATTTGTGATTGTACAACTATATGTTTTGTTAGTACTAAAAAGATTTATTCATTTTTAGGCAATAAGCAGATTTTGACAAAGGCGCTCTCTCCGTTTGACGACTCTGTGGATAAAAATCCGGTGGTGCGGTCAATAGTGCTCAAACTTCTTCTGAAGTACAGGTGAGGTGCTTTTTTTCCCTCCCTTTTTTATGTGAGGTCTTATTATGCCTGTACAGTGCAGTTTCTAATTTGTTTTTAACTTTGACTGTTTTTGAAGCTTTGATGACGTTAAAGAGTACCTGCAGCAACATCTGACAGCAGTTGAGCGGAGCAACATCTTGGAGGAGATGGACAAAACTGAGCTCTACACCTTGTACATTAACTGCTTGGAGGTATGCACGAACACACAAGCTGCTTCTGGATTTGATTGTGGATTTTATTAAATTGCCTTTTTACATTTTTATTTTTCTAGGATTCCATGTTTGAAAGGATGCAGTTCAGATCCACTGCAGACCAGCAGGCATGTCTGCAAGATGAAAGTGCCTTCTTGACTGATTTCTTGCGGTCTCCTGATCAGCTTTCTGAAACGGCTACTGTAGAGTACCTACAGCAGGTGGCCAGAGTGCGTATTAACCTGGATATGGCAGTGGGCATGTTTGTGGCTAAACTGAGAGCCCAAGGTGCGCAGTTTTAATTAGTTACACACTCTTATTGTTTGTCATACTCCTGCCATGTGTCAGAAATGTCCTTCTTTTTTACAAAAACATTATTCTTTTTGTCGTTATTTGATACCAGGATCCCAAGAAGTTGGCCAAAATGGAAGCACAGCTTTCCTGACCAGTGTGATGGACTTGTGCAGGCAGGGTAGAAATGACTGGTATCGTGTCTATTTGATCCGTAAGATGTGCAGTCAGTGTGGAGTAGAGTTTGTCAAGAAACTCCTCAAATCGGATCAAATGAGTTGGATCTTTCCTAAGGAAGTTCAGCAAAAGGTTCGCTTGTCAACAGTTTGATTTTCAGCTTATAAAGAAAACAAACTCAACGGCATATTCTAAATGCCATGTTAGCAGTAAATAATTAATTTTCATTTCACTCTACCCAGGATGAAGAAGTCGCACCAATAGATCAGTATCTTGTTTGTGGGGAAGATTACAAGACCATCAGAAATGCTGTTGCAAAAGTAGTTATGGAAGCCAAACTGGATGGACTGGAGGAGGCTTGCGAGGTAATGTTGCATCGCTTTCTTGGTGGAAATTCATGATCAGGACTCTGAATTGGTATGCATAATGACGTGGGTCTTTTGCTTTGTCCTTATAGCTGTGCAAATGCCCACCGCAGTGGAAAACAGTTTATCTTCTCCTGGCACTGTATCGAGAAGTCACCACTCTCTACAGAGAAACCAATGCGAGCTTCCATCCCAAGCTTGAAGTAGGTTTTCTGAGTTATTAAAATAAAATATTATCATCTTACTTAATTGTTTTGTCTCCATTCAGTATTTAATTATTTGTCTGTATATTTTTACCAATAGCAAGTTCAGGCCCTGATGCGTTACATCGAGAAATCAAAATTCCTTACCAGCCCGCAGGTGAAGGCCTTTGCCCAGTCTCTGGTGACCAACCAGATTGGGCCCTTGGCTCTTCGCTGCGGGGTCTCTGGCGCCCAGTGTGTGTCGGTGGACTTGGCTGTTCACTTAGCTGCTGTCTTGCTCTGTGGAAACCAGGGGATCTTGGTTCCACTGAAGCAGCTAGCAATGACCCCTGCAAACATGCAGGTGTGTATAATAGCTGTTGTAAGTGATCAAAACCTGGGTATATTTAAGAAAAAAAAAAAAAAAAAATATATATATATATATAATGGATTCATCTGTTGGTACAGGCGGCTTTCTTGCCCACCATGCCGGAGGACATGTTAGCAGTGGCTCAACAAGCTCTGGGTCACTTGCAGTGGTATCGTAAGTATTATTAAAAAGACAAATAAAACCTCTAATCATATGAGGCGACATGCTAAACACCTTTGTCGTATTGTTTTATACTTTTAACACAGATTGTCCAAACGGTCACCCATGCACCATTGGTGAGGTATGTTATCTCCGTTGGATTCATAATCCATTTTTAAAAAGTCTCTTTTTGCTATTCTTCTCATATTTATTTAAACCTTTTTCGGTTCCTCTAGTGTGGCCAGCCCATGCAAATAAGTCATTGTGTAGATTGTGGTGCAGTGATTGGAGGGAGTGAACACAAACCTGTGCAAGGATTTCATCTTGTGCAAGTGCAGTAAGTGGCCTACAGAATTCAGGTGCAAAGAGAAAAGTAGCAAAATGAACATATTCATCAGTATTTATTTGTTCATTGTCTGCTGACAGGGGCGACCGCACTCAAACAGGCCACGTCCTCGGTGACCCCAGACGTAGAGACAATCCAGACATGCTGGACACCAAGAGCATTTCTCCTGTTCCCTTCACCATCATTCGCATGCTCACGCACATGGCCATGCTGCTTGGCTCCTCCAGCCAACCACAGGTAGCACAACTAGAACTGAGTTTTCAAAAGTGCCGTTTTTCACTTAGATGACTGCAAATCATCTAAGTAATCTCCATCAAGATATAATAATAATAATAATAATAATAATGACGATGATGATAATGATATAAGCCTGTTTAAAATCCACTATTTGTAGTAAGAAAGGTGGAGAGTCATCCACTTGTGTTTTTTTCTTCTAGTCTATTTCTGCCATGATCAAACCTCCAGTCCAAGACGCAGGAGAGTTTCTACTTGCTCATCTGAGAAAGGACATGAAACACCTCATCAAAAGTCTGGGTAAGGGGACAGATGACACAATCAGCACTGTTCACCTGGTCATCAACAGCCTCCTGGAGACACACCAGCAGCAAAGTGGTAAGTAAAAGCTATATTAATACTGCAGTGCTCTACAAATATCGCATACCACTGAAGTTCTGTGTGAATAATCGCAGAAACATTTAGATAACAAAACTCAAACGATCCGATTGGACTTTGAATAGTTGTCCAGTATGATCCATCAGAGAAGAGAGAAAGGGTGCCCTCTAGAGGTCACAAATTTGTGATGTAACTTTTATTTGTTCATGTCAAAATATATTGATTTCTGGGTTAAAGATATCTGTAGATTTGTATATAGACTGAGAATAGTCAGTGTTTTACACTAGTAAAAGGTTTTTAATGGGCTCGACTTTCCTTTCAGGTCCTGACAATCTTCTCTCCACCAAAGAAGCACGAAACGGCTGGGAGGTTGAAATGAGCACTGCCATTATCACACCACATCTGAAGGTATTCAAACCTTTACTTTTTTTCCCCCAGAAGAGTACAAACTGCCTCATATATTTATACAAGACCTATGCGTAACATTTCCCTTCTGTCACCTGCTCTTCCACAGCACTTGGATAGACAGCTAAAGGAAGTGAACGCATTTATCCGGGCTGACTCTCGTATCTCTGCCAGTCCAATCATGAAGCTCATATTTGGTGATCCTCAGCTCTTCTTGGCTTCACTCCCTCCAAAATCTCTGATCCATGTTTCTGCTGTGTGGAGCTGCAGGGAGAAAGTGTCTCTGTTGAGCCTCACCCACATCATGGAGCAAAATGATAGCAAAGACACCTTGCCGGTCCTCTGGAGATTCCTCCATAGGGTGAGAAAATGAAAACATAAAATGCATTTCTAATGTTGAAGAAAGGAAAAAAAAATTCTGTCATACTTTTTTTTTTTTTTTAAGCTGATCCTCCTACATTGTGTCATCGATTGCATTGGCTTTAATCTGTTTCAAGCTTTTAATCCATATTCATCAGTATAGTTTCTGTACTTTTTGTGAGTGCGTAATTTGTTTTTGTAAAGTTTTCATGGATCCTGGTTGTTGTTTTTGTTTTTTTTGCCAAAAAACGACTACATCGGAAAAACTCATATAAACATATACAAATAAGCAGCTCTTACAAGACAAGGTTCCACCACACTGTACATAAAAGGAATCTATCTGAACACACTACTGCTATCATTAGTATTATTATTACTGATTATTTATTTTTAGGAAGCGGAAATCCGACTGGTGAAGCACCTTCCCGAAATCCTCGCACTCCAGAGGGATCTAGTGAAGAAGTTTCTGAACATCGCTGAGCTAACGGATGGCACCATCGCTGATTTTCTCCGCAGTCAGAAAGCAGGTATTGACTTAACTGTCTACATCAGTGCTTCTCAGCCTTTTCAACTACGTGACTCATGCACAAGAGATACAAAGTTCCATGCAACTCCTAATTACCTCTGTTCTCGGAAATGTCATTGTTAAATAGCTGGCAGAATGCAATTTAAGGACCTGCCTGCCAAGGAGTGAGTTGTTTTAACCTGGATGGAGACAATGATTGATTATTCATAAAGAGGAAAAACTCTTCCACACGTGAATGCCGCTGATGTTGATGTTCTAATTTTCTGTACCGTGTGAACTGCAGGTCTCCCGCGCGGCTGACATCTTTACACTAGGGATTAATTATTTGATTTCTTCCTGTATGCAGTTTCACTTGAAACCTGGTACAAAAAACACATCAGAATCTTCCTGGCAACCTGGAATCAGCTCAGAGTATCGCTGGCAACCAATGGTAAGCAACCAGCAGTACCGTTACACCAGCGCTGACCTGTCCAACGTCTTGTTCTGACATCATTTTAAAATGTTTTCAGGTGAGATTAAGATCCCGGCTGAGTTCTGCCAGAATGACCTGGACCTCAACAGTGACTTCAGGGTGCTGTTGCCACGGCGACACGGCCCAGGCCTGTGCTCTACAGCTCTGGTCAGCTACCTAATTGCGCTGCACAATGACATTATATACTGTGTGGACAAGCACACTGGAGAGGAGACCAGGTGGGGGCGCTCATGCCACATTTTTCTCACTTGCGTTGACTTTTAGAAGACTGTCTGATCTTGCTCTACACTTCATACGGCATGTTTGCCAAAATTATAAGATATAGATGGATTAAAATAAACTTTTGATATCTCAATTATAGCTGGAAAGAGGTGAAGACTGAAAAGTAGTAGTAGAAGTCAGAGTAGTAGAATCCCAAAATATAGAGTCACTGCATTATGGGTCAACTTTCTATTTATTCTTCTCTCAGCTACAAAGTAAGCCCTGCAGATCTGACTGACCTGCATGTGATTCGTTACGAGCTGGAGAGGGATGTGATGCCGCTGGTTCTGTCCAACACCCAGTACAGCATCGAGCGGGGCCAGGAGACCCTTCACGAGTATGACTTGCCTAAGATAGAGCAGCAGATCATCTCACGCTTCCTGCTGGGCAAACCTCTCATCACTGTCAATGTGAGCCAATGAGAATCGGGAGCAAAGCAACTTTGCTGGCAATTCAAAGCACAGTTTGTTAAGACACTGTTTCCCCTTCACGTCTTTATCCTTCATCCACAGGGCCTTCCTACACTGGTGAATAGACATGATCGCAACTACGAGATTATCCTCAAGGACATAAAAGCAAAAGTCAAACAAGTAAGTTGTGATAGGCAGAAACATCCTGGGATTTATCATATATTTATCATACATTACAAATAGTTTATAGGGTACATGCGTCTGATGATAACAGCCATTATCATGTATGCCAACAGGAGCCTCTTCAGACTCTCACCCTCTTAGCTGTGGCTGGAGAGCTCCACTCCTACAGTGAGGTGTGCGACGCTTTGTCAGTGCTGGAAGTGGCCCTTGGTTTCCTTGCCATGACTGGGGGAGAGCCTCATATGCAGCTGTCCTGCTACCTGGAGGAGGTGCTGCAGATGGGAAACCAGATGGCTCAGCATATCCTCAAGGTTGGCCTATCTGAGACGCTGGTTATTTTATCCTGTTGCTCTTTGTTTCTAACTACTATGTGGATACTGTTTATCCAGAACGGAAATGTGCCAAGTGTGCTTTAAGAAACTGAGTTAAAGATTTGGTAAGATTTTAATTACTTTATGTTCTGTATGCCTAACGTTCACATTGTTTTGCCCACAGGCCTTTGGCATGTGTTGCCTAAAACACTGTGTGGCACTATGGCAGCTGCTGGCCTCACTTAAATCAGAAAACATGTTGCGCCTCAAGAGGGTAAGCATCACAGACAAAGAGGTGTATAATTGTATTATTGTATGCGCAGAAGTGATCTAGTACAGATGTCTCAATAGTTGTTGTTGTTGTTATTTATTATTATTATGCCTATACATGTGTTTTTCTGTGTTCATCAGGATCCGTTTGTAGGAGTTTCAGAGAAGTACAAACAGGCCCTGGGTGAGGAGGAGCACAGGCTGCTCATCGGTTTCTTTTCTAAAAACAGTGCTGACACTTTCCTCCTGGAGATGCACGAGTTCCTGGTGCTGTTCCTCAAAAAGCCAAATGCAACCGATACCTACAGGCCTGACTGGGGGTAAAAATTTACATTTATTTAATATTTAAGCACCATCTTTTTTAATGTGGTGTTTTAATTTGCATTACTCTAAAAGAAAAAAATGGCAGATTTGATTCAGATTGCTTGTTTCATCTTTTAAAGCTTGAAAGTCACGCTGGTGTCTTACATGGAGCACAAAGACTTGGACATTCCCGCCGATGTGGAAGAGCTCTTCCCAGAAGAGGTCCTCCTGTCCCATTATGTCGAAGCATGGAAGTTTATCGTCACCTTCAAGCAGGAGTGCGGACAGAGACAATGAGAACAAGACTAAAGCTTTAGTCCTTTTTTTCCCTTCTGTATGTGATATCATGCAAATCCCTCAGAGCAAGTTTACATCTTGAAATGACAGTATTCATTGATTATGTAATTACACGTATACAGAGAAGACGTGCCTTTGACAGAGCACTAGTTTCATAGAATAAGACACTGAGTAGGTGTTCACATTTTACAGCTTGTCTGTATGATAATGTGAACTTTTTTTTTTTTCCTCCTTAATGATCTCTTCTTGGATTGTATCACTTTGTATTTTCTTTTATCTCTGCAGCTGAAGTTGAGGTCTGCTTGCTTGCACTTTTAATGTGAATTAAAAAAAAAAACTTAATTTCCTCAGGTTAAAAAAAAAGTGGATTAAATTGCTGAAGGTATAATCAGACTCCTCTAGA
>VURO01018415.1:125318-153065 GCA_015108175.1 Pelvicachromis taeniatus
CTCCTCTAGATCACTTTATCAGGGACAAGTTGACTTTTTTTTTTTTTACATTGGGTTTCTTTTGCAACTTTTGCTTCATTTATAGAACATCTAGTTGACTTTCTTGCACGCCCAAGCTTGCCACCGTTCTGTCCACTTTTTTTTTCATTCATGTTCTTTGAGTTGTTATTACTAATTCGTATATTTACTGAATACAATTCACTTTTTCTATTGTTTCCGTTCTCCACTAATTTTTGTATGTAGGATCTGTAATATAAACAGCTTCCAGCAAACCTTTAATGATGCTTACGTTTGATTTGTATGTTTCTTTTGTTTGCACTGAGGTTGTAGGCCAAAAAACATACATGTTTCAAATATAACCTCCTTTTAAACACACTGTCTCAGTTCTTACTGACCCCAGCTTCCTAGCTTGTTTTGTTATTTGCCAGTATACAGTACTGCGCAGAAGTCTTGAGCCACCCCTCAACTCTTAGTAAGAAATGAATAAAATTAATGAAATATGTGCAAACATACAAGGAAATATACATACATACATACATACATACATACATACATACATACATACATACATACATACATACATACATATGAAAAAAAAAAAGCTAATTTTGTACAAGTTGAAATGTAAATGTTTGGTGTGACCACTTATTCTTGAGCACAACCTGAACTCTCATAGGTAAGCTTTCTTGTCATTTCTTTAATTAGTCTTCAGGAATAGTTCTTTGAGTTTTTTGATATTCAAAGCTCATTTTTTGATGTTGTTTGCCTTTTGTTCTCTGTCACATGCTGCTTCAATAATGTTGAGGACCTAGTTCTGGGGAGGCCAATTCATGACTGTTTGTGGTCCATTGTGTGCTTTTTAAAGAAGCCAATGAAGTCACTCAGAGGCTTTCCAGATGGTATTGCATATTTTCTCAAAATCTGATGGTTCTTTTCTGTGATCATAATTCCAACAGTTTTGACAAGATCCTCAACACAACATCCTGACACACCCTTCCACCGTGTTTTACAGATGCCTGTGGACAGACAATCACTGCTGCATCTCTTTCCTGACCTTCCATAAGACCTGTTGCTGCTGAATTTTAGTTCTTGGTAATTTAGCATACCTCAGCTATTTCTCCTGGTTTCCTTTGCTTAGGAATGGCTTCTTGACAAGTCACCTTTCCACTGTGACCATTTAGGGATAAACACTGCGTCATCCCTTGAGTTATGGGCCTTTTTAATGCTTGAATAATTAACAGGTTAGTGATAACATGCTTAAAAAAATAAAAGTTCTTCTAAAAATGGTCAGAACTGGGCTGAAAGTGACCATCTGCTCGTAGGCAGTTCTGAGTAACTATGTCAGTTTGTATTGTGGGTCCTTATACCTTGTAATTCCCATTATTACTGAATGTAAATAATAGATTTTCAACAGTACTGCCAGTGGAGTTCACATGTTAATTACTCCTTATTTACACTTTACGTCACTGCTTAAAACCAACGTAGGGAGTACATGATGTAGTGTTCAGGAAATGTCTGCCTACCAAGGGTTTTATGACTTTTTGACCCTCTGTTGGTGGGGAGCTCAATGTGTTTCTGATCAGCCTGATGGAAATGATAAGGACAAGACAGCCGCAAGAATGCCGCTGACAGGCTCCTTGATTCAATTTCCCCTCTGTCAAAGTAGTGTTTAGCATAACAATGACAAATGGAAGCATTTGCCTGTTAAAGTAAACCATGTCAGCGACCACCCTCTGGAAGTCCTCAGTCAGTAAATGATATCTGCAGTACTCTTTACCAGAGTTTTTACCACTTTTGCTCTAAAAGCGTATTTTTTTTCTACTTCGATCCACAATGATGCATCGATTGAGCTACAAAATCTAATCAGCAAATAAACTAATAAAACAGACGAGACTATAATCGCAGCCATGCATTTCATTTCAAGTTGACAGCCAGAGCTTTTCAACGCTATCTAGGCACATTCAGTGCTGCTCATTAGCAAACTCATAATGTGGAAGTAGTGTACATGGGGTCAATAAACGCACCCACAAATGGGTCACAGGGAGGATTTGTGCAACGGCACTGTAGATCAAGCTTCACTGAGCAAGTTCAATCTGTTCCACTTCCACTTCTGTAGGCTTCAAGTCCACCATGCCAGTGATACAAAGGGAGGGACACAAAGCGGCCAAATTATTTCCTCTGTTCTCTGTTTGTTTTTTTTGTCTTTGTTTCTTGATGAGGAGGAATTAGGGGCAAAATTGCTGCACATAATGGTTCACATCTAATGACATTCATGGTTAATGGACATTTGAGATCGGGACATGAGCATTTTTTTTTATGTGGAGGATATTGTGATCAACAAAGCTGGATAATTATGTGCAGAAATTACCTGTTTTGATTTGCAAATGCAGAATGTTGGAGAGATCGAGAGCAGTTTCGTAGGGCAGCGTATTCACAGACCTTTTAGTGTTAATATAATGCAGAAGTGTTCGGCAAGCTTTCTAAGAAGAATGGCTTCGTCCGAGCCAAATATAAATTACAGCATATCCTCTCCCTAAACTGCCAGGCTGATGGAGACTTTTTGTAAATCAGTGAGTAGTTATGCTGGATCATTAATGAGTTTGTTGCTCATGTAAGTAAGAGTGTCCATTTCTTAAAGCAGAATACCATTAAAAAAGGAAGAATTATACTCAATAGACTATAATTGAGTATAGTTAGAACAATAAGATTATGTGGAATTTGACATTTCTCCACCTGGCTGTTCTACTTTTGCACACAAATAGATTCACAAAATTACATTTAAAAGCTGAAAAATGTAAAACTAGGTCATCAGTGTCAATTTATTCTGTGTTATTTGTCACGAATGAATCTCGGGCAGTCATTAAACCTTTAGAGATGCCTTCTAAACTCATAATCCAGTTTAAATAATGTGAAATCTGACTGCGTCTCAATCCGTGGAGGAGCCACTTAACCCTTTGCAAAACAGTCTCAGATATTCATCAAGTTTTCACCTTGGGGATCCAATATCATTCATAAGCTCTGACGCCAGGCAGGCGCTCGGAGCCAAGAGAGAGCTAAGATTTTAATGGCTGTGGTATGAAATCAGTACCCTGAAATACCCCCGAGACCTCAGACAGCACACCAACAGGCTACTGTATTTTCTATGGGGCATTATGCTTTACTGGCGGTCTGGGGAAATGTTTTCTTTAAATTTACCCTTCAGGGTGCTGCTGTTATTGCATTATTATCAAATTAGTGTATTTTAATTACTACCTCATACTAAATGTATGTGCCAGAAGGTCACAATGGGGTGAGTGCAGGGGCTGTGTCCAAATTCTCAGGTTGTGCTGTGCAATGGCAAGATGAAGAACAGAGAAAGGAGGGAAAAATACAACTCACTGAACACATCTGTGAATTATATTAGCTAATTGTGTGCACTTCTCTTTGCACTCAACACTTGGGTTGTCTTCCAAGCACAAGGAAGAAATTAAGAGGGCTGGTGCCATGTTGTTCTATTAAATACGTGAAGAGAAAATACAATTACTAGTTAAGTGGGAACATACCACCTGGGATTATGTGAGGCACTGCATTTATTTATTTTTTTTACCTTTTTAGATTTCATTTTTCTTTTTGCATGCATGGACAAGTTTCCCAGATACAGTATGTTATGAGTTTAAAGCATGAATATGGCTTTCTAACACAAAATTAAGGATTTTCCCTAAATTGAAAATGTGTTTTTCTTTGTTGCATAATTAAATTCTCTGCAACAGTCTCCTTAAGCTGACAAATCTTAACTTTTACCTGCTTCCTTGTTAAAACTTGAATTTCAGCATTCCATAATAATAACACGATACAATAATACCTATTGAATCAGATTGTTATGGTAAGAGGAGAAGGATTTTGGGGTACCTTTTCCCAACTAATAAACAAATGCATGGTTATGAGTCGGGTATCGAGTTACATTTACAATGTGAGAAGCTTTCTTTGACTTTTGTTTTAGGAAAGATACTGTGTACAGGTAAAGACAGAGGATACACACTTGAATTACTCGTCTGTGGGAGACAAACTGGAAATATGGGAATATGGGATTTCTTTTTCTTTTTTTTCCTTCTTTGACTTCTTGGAAGTCATAGAGATCATCTTGCTATGTATGCTCCATAAGAAGATGACATTATCCAGTATTGCAGCTGCTCCTTATGCTTACTCTTCCTAAGAGTAATTTTTCCAGAAATATGAACTCACTCACCCTGGCTTAAGTCCATATCACACGAGGAAGTAAAAGATGCCCCTGGAGAGGTTGGCTAAGGGGATTGCAACCTTCCACCCTGCTATCCTCGAAACACAGCAGCTTGCACTGGGTTGCTCAGAATTGAATTTGAATGACAAAAGTACAAGTTGAGACACAATACAAATTCGATTAATACACATTGACATGATGATATTTTAAGCCAGTTACTACAAAAAGTCTCCGACACAACAGATGAATTAATCCTAGGAAAAGGATCGATATTAAATGTACACAAAAGTTCATCCGCAGCTATTCTGAGCTGTCTGATCTGTGATGCTGTTTGCTCCGCTGACACTGCCACACACGCAGCTGCTGCTCATTCTGAATCTCTCCAGCAGATCTTCAGTCATTCCCGGCACACTCGAGATTGTTTGAAGAACGATCACCTCACTTCTCCTTGACACGCCGAGTAATAAAATGGATTATAAGCGGTGTTTAGAGCCACCTACCTTTCTGGCCTTTGGCAACCTTTTCTGTGCAAATCTGAGGGAAGGATTTAGCTGTTAGATTCCCACCCAGGTTCTCTTTTTGGCTTTCCATTCACATTGTGTATGCGATTGTCCCCGAAACCTTTGACTGTGTTTGATCCTCGGTAATGGATAACCATTCTTTAAAAAGAATAAAGTGTAAAATGTCACAGGGCTGTTATTATGTAAGATTTCCCAAAATTTAACAGTGTAGACTTTTCATTCTTGCAGGGGTTTGGGATTGTGTTGCATAAATCAAATAAGTATCCATTTACATCAAGGCTGTGAAACGCCTGAAGCTTTTACACCAGAAAGTTCTCCCTTGAAAGAGAGAAAACAGTTGCTGCTGCTGCTACATAACAGAGTGTTATATAATACAATTAAATACTATTCCTGCTCTCTCTTTCTCTTCTTTGTTCCCTTGCATTTTTCCCTGCTGTTCACTGTCTTTCACACTCATTCTTGTTTTTTGTTTTTTTTTGCTTTCTTCCGTCTTCTTTCATTCATTCTCTTTTCCCTGATGTGCTTTGTCATCTGACTGCCTTTGGCTGTGTATAGGTAATGACTGTGCAAGAGGTTTTTGTTTAGTATGGGTACAACAGGATTAGAGTGATTAGTACTGGTGCCAGTGTTGTAACAAGCCCAGGAAGCATTTCACGGTGTAAAGAGGTGCTGACAGTTATTCTGTACAAGATTAGAGAAGTTGGATTATGGCTTGTTTTTCTACACCTGGCGATGAGAGACTAGAAGAAAAGAGTGAAGGTTACAAAGCCAGTACCCCGAGGAAAAGAGCTGTCCTGAGTAAAGTAATCCCCAGCTCCCACTGGCTTATTCATTCTTATGAGCTGTATTACCTGTAGTCCGTGATAGGCCGTCTCAGTTGTGGAAATGAATTTCTACCTTGACCTTTCACCTCAGTAGTCCCTGATACCTCTGGTGGCCCAAAGAGCGGGATGGTTCCTCTGCCTCCATTAAGCTCTCCCGTGGTCACGGCCCAAGCTGGTGTTCAGTTTCACAGCACCTCTCTTCTTGGCCCCAGCACAAATACACAACACCCTCTCCGATTGCACTTGATAATATTTATCCTCAATTATAATTCCACAGATATAGATTCTCGAGTGGGGTACAGTGGCAGCAGACAAAGCAGAAAGGCCTTGAGCCCCACAGCTAGGTCTTGCTAATGTCGTCTCCACGTACTCCAGACAATCCATGCTCTCTCTGGTAGCCGGGCAAAATAAGCAATGTAGCCATTAAGAGCTCCAGCGCAATGAAGAATCACTCGGCTGTATATTTGTCCTTGCGATGAGTGCATGCATTGCTCTAGTGAAACGTGAAACCACCTGGAACACACACTGGTGTCGCATGTGAGGAGTGGTCATAGTTTAAATAAATCAGTCGGGCTTCTTGTTAGCTACGGCCTTGTCTGCAGGAACCCCCAGAATAGGCGATGTGAAAGATGCATACATCATAAGCTGATCAAACACATAAACCGAATGACATTTTCATACTCAGAAAAAGCATGTAGGCAAAATGGTTGTTTATACACATCAACATGTCCAATATCTGCTTTCTCTCTTTGGTATCAACTGAAGAAGATGTTGGGCCCACTACCCCCAGAAAACAGCACCGCTTTATCATCACGTTTCCCCCAAAACAGTAAGAAAATCAATAAAAATAGTGAGCTGAAAGTTCCTATAAAGCGTCATAGAGTCATTTACTAGCACTAATGGTACATTGCTAACAACCCCCCCCCCCCCAACATATAGATTGTGAAATAATTTCTGCTGAATCGGCATAATTTTCCTAACTGATCAAAAGCTACATAACGTCAGACTAAAGTACGAGCAGTTATGGGGGATACTCATAACCTGGTGTTTAATTTAAGTGAAAAGCTAATATCTGCACATGGAGAGTAACGTTTAAGTTGGCTAGCCAGGCAGTAAATACATCCCACAACCTACTGTATAGACCTCATTGCCTCGAGCTGCGGGAACCTGTTACGTCTTCAGATCATTCATCTCATTTCTGGTCAGCAAGTATCCAGCATAAGCTGGAGCCCTTATTGAGGATCGGCCTGTGATTTATTGGTTGTTTTGGCTATTAGAGATGGCAACAGAGTATTGAAGATTTTGTAGCAGGGGAAGTAAATGGAAATAATGAGGGGAAGGAACAACTGCCAGCCACTGCTTTTTTAACTCGCTCACACATAGAGAAATCTGTGTGTAATGTTGTTGTTATTGGCAGAACCCATTTTAGGCAAGTCAGCACCACCCTGTGATGCCCAGGAACGACATGCATGTCATTTCCTGCCAGGAGCAGTCATTTCGTTCATTACTGCTGCTCACTGGCAGCCAGTTTGTGTTCAGTTTCTGATTTCCAAATTGAACCATGTATATTTTTCTTTTGTCGACGGCAGTTATATTTCCAGGCAAATCAAGGCTGCGGTTCAAGACGTTTTGGGGTCTTAGAAAAGTTTCAGTTTATAATGAAATGTATAAAATGCTTGAATCAGACCGTTTATAAATATTCCACCGAAGTGCTCTTGGCTTTGAAAAATAGCCTGTTTACTCTACCTTTTACTGCCCCGTGGGATGGATTTCCAAACTGTATACATAGAGCTTGTACAGCCAGTCTTGAGTAATTACATGGTATCTTGAATTACACGATATTTAGCTGGTGATAACAGGAAGGTCACATGTAATTAAATGTTATTAATGAGCATACTGACTAAAATGAATGTAGCTTGAACTTTTAGTATCTAAAGTAAATCAGCTTCGACTTCTTTTCTGGATGTGATTCATTGGCCTGATGAGGCCACTGTCTGCCTGGATTACATCCAGCCATCTGATGCTCGCTTCTGGGTGTGTGACACACAGCAACAGTTTGGTTAATTTGATATTTAACTTTAAATACTTTCATTTTCTTGCTAAAATAAACACTTTTAGAGCACTCAGTGGCGATTTACACATTTTAATGGCTATGGCTTTCAGCTTTTTTTTAAATTTTTTTATAGCAGAGTCATTTATAAAACTTTTAATTATCCAGAACACAACAAAGTAATTGAAATGCAGCTGAAACATGAAATCTGAGGGCGGTTTTGTAAGCTAAACAACACACATACTGTATACGGAAAATGAAATGAACTGTCACAAAATAAGAGCCTTGAAGTTTCTAAGGGCCGAGAGGTTCGTCCTCACAGCTGAGCATCAGTATTCTGCGTCCATCAGACTGCTGGCTTTGTCGATAACACAGCTGCTGTGGGCAGTGTGCCAACTGAGGACTAATGGCTGAATTAATGGCCACAAGCAGCTGGGCCCATCAAACAACAGACAGGATTACATAAGTGTATATGTGCTTGGACTCTGTGATGGTGCAGTGAGCGTTTGAAATTGCTGCGTGTGACTATATGTGTTGCAGAGCAAACGGAAGAATTAGGAAACTCCTGCCCTGTGAAACAGCAGAACAGCCCCGAGGTGTCAGGATACACTTAGAGAGGGGAGGAAGGCTCATGCTAGCCTATTGACCTTAGGATCTTTCTGTGGAGACTCCTTCTTAGCTAAGTCTGGCAGCTGTTCTGCATGGGGATAACAAGAGCGGGCTCATAAAAAACAGCAGATATCATACACTAACTTTGAGCACATTCAGTCTCATACAGTGGTATTTCAGTTCTTCACACAAACAAAAAAAAATCACTTTATCAGTTTAAGTGTAAACAGTTAAACTTCTGCAGCCAGAGGATGAGCGCAGGAGGAGGAGGAGAAGCAGGCGATAACCTGGGATGCCCTCCAGCCCCCGTAGATATCACAGAGCAGTTTCCTAACTGCATGATAACCAAGGTCGGCCCAGTTTGTGGAAGACAAATTGTTCAAGTGTTTGTTGAAGCAAAATGAGTAACTTCAAAAAAGCATTAAATGGGGAGGCACAATTTAAAAACTATAGCCTGCATATAGAAGATGAATGCAATATCATGCTTTGATTTGGGACTTTTGAAGTCTGAAAGTTAACATATTTGGAGTCTGTCTCCGAAAGGCACAGTCATAACAAACATATTCAGAGCTCCAGTTCAGAGTCTCCACTGAGCGGAAGTAAAGCATGGTCACAACTCCCTTTGTCATATATTAGCTTCAAAACCTAAAACGATTTAAACTGATGAGTCATAAAAGCACTCACCTAATCGACATTAATTGCATTTGTACCAGACTGTAAATATATTTGTTTCTACTTTAAAGTCAGAGCCTAACCTTCAGGTCAAAGAAGACTGGCTTGCTTTTCCAGCGAATCTCAAGGAGCCATTTAGTCTTAACCAGCCTTTACCTGCTCTTCCTCCTGATCTGCAGCTGCTTCTGTTGAGCCATTTTGTTAAAAGAAGTTAGATTCACAGTCAGGAGCAGTTTCTCATTTTAAGAACATTTAGACACATCTGTAAAGTTTTTTCAAATCTTTTGGGTCAAACTGAGGGCTTAGTAGGTCTCTAAGTCAGGCTTACTTTGTCAGACTCTGACACCAGAGCAAAGTCTGGCCAACCATATAAATCTCTGACATACATTATGCAGATGATGTCTAGAATAACATTAATAAATCTGGTAATGGGCAGGATGGAAGGTAAGGAGGAGGCTTGGGGGGGAGGATTAAAAGTGAAACAAAACTCAAATAAGTATTTCATTTCCTTTTGAACTTGTGGAGAAGCCTCGGCATGGCCCTGCTTTACATCACTGTGTGATGACTTTACCACACAGCCTTCATCCCCCTTTAGAATCATCCATCTCGAAGTTTTTAGTGCAGATAAGCAGGCAATGAGGTATCAGAGTTCACGCCAGAGAGGTCTTTAGCATACCGACTGCTTTGCTGAAGAGCAAGGCAGTACTGTATATTAATCTATGATGAAGAGAGGTGGGCAGAGATGGAGGCAGCGTCATTCAGTTTAGATACTTCATGTGTGCTTATGTCTGCCATAACATTCTTTGCTGATATTCTGTTGACCTATTTCATATAAATATGTCATTTGTCTTCTTGGTTCAGAGGAGCTCTTAGAGATTTATGCTTCTCCGTACTTATACGCCTTAATCTATGATAACAATTTATCTCTAGATTTCTTATCGTCGACATGACCCATTCCTCCCAGCAGATTACATAAACCGACTAATATGAAAACAAACAAGTGGTTCTTATATATCTGTTTGATGGAGTAGCGATCTGGCCAGAGAGCAGCCTGCCTCTCAAATAGATGGATGGTTGTGGGATCCTGATGTGATCAAGAAAAAATGATGTGGCTCTTTAACTAATATCTTCTTTCAAGGCTCAATTGTAGCCTTAAACAATTAGAACACATGATCTAAATAGGAACAACATTTTCTAATATTATTTACACCTGCAGCAAATGACTGAGCTGATGTAGTAGAGCCAAATGTATGCCTCATTTAAATGTTCAGGCCCGCATATCAAGCAATAATAATATACTGGCTCCACTACAGTGTAACTTGCGCTCAAGCATCATGTACAGCACTGCTTTGTGCCCAGCATTGTAAACACAGTGTTATCCCAAACTGATGGCTCACAGTCTAATAAACAAGCTTCTAGTAACAATCAGAGCTTTTTGCCGAGTAATCACCGGAGATGTGGAAAGGTTGTTGATACTAATGGTGTACGGCAGGGCCCTCCAAGCCGCTGCTGATAGACTGTTTGCTTGAACAGTGCTCCTGCGATTGAGAGGCGATGATGGCCAAAAGGAAGTTGTCAGTCAGAGTTGGCAGTTGCTGCTGGTGCTAACAGGTGTGATTCCATGTCTTTTACTGCACCATGGAAATGCACAACTTAAACAGCTGCATGGAGACGATGTGTGTTTGTGTTTATACCGATGCGTGGATGGTGGATTAATCGCAGAGGGAGGAAGCCTTGTATCCAGTACTCCCTTGCTTGCAAAGCTGTGACCCTTGCGGGTTTCAGTGCCCCCATAGATTGAACCAGGTCAGATAAAATTCACCCCCGAAGGTGAAAATATGCAATCAGAGATTTGCGAGAGGAAATGGTTTGTGTTTATACATCACAATACCCTGACAAAGTATTTGTACCCTACGTGATTTCCTTTTTTGGGGAATATTTTTCACACTTAAATTTGAATATTAGAGTAAGATAAAAACAAGAAAATATAAAATGCCATTTTAAAACGATTATTTAATTTACAAACCTAAGTGCCTCCTAAACACAATAACGTGTTGTGCCACTCTTTGCCGGAAGCAGTGAAAAGTCCGGAGTTTGACTGGACCACATTTTGTTGTTGTTTTTTTCAACTGGTGAATTTTCTGGTCTGTTTTGGATCCTTGTCCTGCTGCAAAACCCAAGTGCACATGAGATTCTTGGGCTTCAGGGCATTCTGAGGCAGCAAAGCAGCTCTAGACCATCACACTACTCCCACCATGTTTGAATGTTTGTATGATGTTCTAATGAATTGCTTATTTAAGCAGGCACAAAGTGGTTTGCTTGAGCTTCAGACCCATAGATGCCCCGTTATGAAAAGCAGCTGATTTTTCTCAGGGTCAGGTAGGATTTTTTTTTAAGTTAATAAAAGAAATCATCTTTTAAAAGCTAATTTTACTATTTACTGGGGTTGTCTTTGTCTAATATTCAAATTTGATTGATGATTTGAAGCACGTATGTATGAAAAATATGCAAAAAACAAAACAAAAAAACAAAATAAAGATATAAAAAATAAAAAAATACTTACGGTGCTGTATGTGAAAAATCTACCTCTAAAAGTCCATTTGTGTTTCTGCTGTTAGGCATGCCAACTGCACTTCCTACATGCCTGCCATAACATCTTGGTTTACAGCAGACTGCTGTATTATGGCTGAAGCTTGTGGTTTTGGAGTGGGCAGCTTTAATATGTACTGGCAAAACTCATAGACATTAACTTGAGCCTTACTAGGTAGCACATTGTGTCCATTGTTGTACCAAAGTAAAGCGGCATGCATGACCGTGCTCAGTGACTAAAACTCTGAATTTAAAGATCAACCAATAAGTAAATCTATGGCTGATTCCAAATGGTTCTCTATTGAATCACATTTTATTTATATAATGTCTTAGTGTACTTCAGAATTATTCCTTAATGGAAGATGAGCTAATAATAACAACACTCTAAGACATAAAGGTGTTACGGCAACATTAAGCCTATTTTCCACATTGCACATTATTGTATCACTTGTTCTAGTGTGGACGACACAGTAAAACTTACTGTCCTGTTAAGGCACTTCGGCCCTATTTGGCATGCAAGTTTCCACATTTTTACATTTACCCATTGGTCTCTGGTGTGATTTTGGATGCCTGTCTGATCCTGGAGACATCGAACTTTATATTACCTTTATATTAAAAAAAGGGCTATGATATGATGGCATGCCTGCTGACCCTGTATGTGATAACATGAGCTAATCTGTGCTTTGGGAACCTCCCTGTGCTATGTCCTTTATGCTTTGGCAAGAACTAGCTGTAGACAGTGGCACAGAATGACTTTGGGCTTTTGAAAAAAAAATTCTGTAAGCCAAGCTCTACCGCTTTGTTGACAAATTTTAGCTTTCTCCTTTTGTAGATTGCTCATTTGATTTTTTGTCAGGTTTGTTAAAATTGAAGCCTTATACACATTCACAGCCAAGTTTAAGCAACAAAAGCTATCTACTTTTATTTGCTTAAAATAAGTATGTTTGACAGAAGAAGACATTTGTCTTGTTTCATAACATATTGACTTGCCAAAAAGCTTGATCACTAAATTGCATGGTGGATAGATTTACGCTCTAAGCTCCCTAAAGACAAGATCCAATCCTTTCCCCACAGCATTGCCCGTTTTTTCTGTCTATTGAATAAGACGCAGGTAGTCACACAGGAAAGCCCTATCTCGTGTTTTGATCTTAATTTGCTATGGTCCTTGAAATTCCAAAGACTTTCAGAAAGTCCTCCATTCCTTTGCTCACACATCTGTTAAGATTTACCTTGTAAAAGTATTGGCTGCAAATTTAGCCATTGTTATTCCACTTTACTAAGGTTGACATAATGATCTTGACAAGCAAACATCACATGCCTAGAAAAAAAATGTATTGTGAAAGTACCAGCACAACTTTTTTTTCATCTGGGAGTTGATAATATTTTGTATTGTTCTTGTTAGAAAAATATATAAAAGGAAAACAGAAGAAGTCAAACACTCGTCTCTTTCTTACGTTCTACTAAGTTTCTTTGTAACACAAAAAAGCGGCTCAAAGTGCTTCACCCAAAGTAAAAGAAGAGGAAAGGGGGGGGAAAAAGTTGAGGTTTCTCTCTTGCAGTACCTTTGCTGATCTAGTGGTGGCAATCTGGCTCCATTCAGATAGATGGACTCGAGTTACTTGACACATTTTTTTAAATGAGCTTCTGTCCCAGTATGCTCAGACGAGGAAAATGATTGTTACAAAACATTATTGAGATGTACTGATGAGTTCTGCCTTTATTCTACAGACAGGGCACACATTCATAAACATGTGAACGCATTAATACGCACATGTGAGCATGTACTGTACTTTTAAGTCAAGCTTGCAGGTTTTACTGATGCATACTTAACTGAGCCACCAAGATGACATGAAAACTATTGCAAATATATAATTGCAAATAATAAAATGAGAATCTAATATAATTTAAAGGTCTGTTTTTGGTACTGAACCAAAATATTGCACATTGTGATGAGTACCAAACTCAGTGTCTAGTTTACTTTGAGTTAAATGGTTTTCCTAGAGAATGCTGGGGACATTTAATAATGAGCAAACATAGCTAAACATAGATAAACACCATAAACATAAACACCACCAGGAATACCAATATTAATACAATGCAAAGAAAAATGTACAATTTTTTAAATAAAATGTAAGTAAAATAAATTTCAGTAAGAATTCAACATAAAGAAACTATATAGTGCATATAAGTTTCTTATTTCCAGTGCTAGATATTGAAATAAATTTTCATACGTTTTTTTTTCTTTTTTTTTCAGATCACTATCATCCTCCTCCCCACCTCTGGCCCCACAGCCTCCCCAACCACACACAGTCAACTTTAAACTCTGACATAGTGTGTGGCTGACAGCAGTGTGAGAGTAGAGGTTATCTGCAGGTGCCCTTGCTCTGAGATGATGTCACTGATAGACTATGAAATAGAATGAAATCCCTTCAAAAATAAACACAAGCCAAATGCAAATATCTCGGCTATTTCACACATTAAATTTTTTCTCACACTGGTTATCCACAGCTTCTTGTTTTTTTTGTTCACTGTGCACGATGGCCACTAGATATCTGTTCTCAGATAACCTATACCTTCTCAGTTTGGTACATTCCCAATTCTCCACTTTTCAGGACATGTAATTCTGACATAAATGTGCCAGAAAATTGGAAACAAACAGACCATCAGTGGATTTCTGCACATTATTAAGTGAACACACACTGTGTACGCAGCTGAATACAGCTGTCTGTAGTAAATAAAACTAGATTTTAACGCATTACTACCTAACAGTTTTGAATGTAAAATACACCACCAGAACATTCTATAGCCATTGCAGTCATGTGTTGAGTTGACTGTGTGATATAATTTAATATTCTACTGTCAAAGGAACATGGGATTGAACATTAACACCCATTCACAATTTTTTATTAATGGCTTCCTTTGGATTACTAAACATCTTTGTGGATTTCCTTAAATCAAGAGAGGGAACAAAAAAAAAAAAGCTACTGTAAACATATTATAAGATCTATTCATGTGCGTGAACACAATGTTCAGGACACTCAGCAGGGCGTCTTTTTATTGCTCATAATATGGACTAAAATCATTTGTTCAAGTAGTTGAAAACCTCCTTAGTTTCTAGCAGGCAGGAGGGGGCTGCGACTTGGCCACTGTTAAAACAGCAATGTGGGCCCAAGGTGCCATTAGTGGCTGTGGAGCAGCTGGAAGTGATTCCAAAAACATGGTGAGGGGAGGCAGTTTAAAACCGCATGGTTTCAGCTGGGTTTTAACACTGTTCTTGAGTTTACAACTAATGGCTTCGCCCAGCCTCAGTGTGACTTTGTTTGTATTTAATAAGAAAATCAACAATGGTGACTGCATCAAAGATGTTCAA
Source organism: Pelvicachromis taeniatus (assembly GCA_015108175.1). Classification (NCBI taxonomy): domain Eukaryota; kingdom Metazoa; phylum Chordata; class Actinopteri; order Cichliformes; family Cichlidae; genus Pelvicachromis; species Pelvicachromis taeniatus. The sequence continues at coordinate 140,170 of VURO01018415.1, forward strand.
CGGTGGTTTGACGCACACTGTGCAACCATGGCTACTGTACCGTAGGTGTTAATGGGCTTATAGAGAGTATATGATCCCACATGGAGGGTGAAGGAAGGCCATCTGCTTCCCGTCTCTGACCCAGAGAGTTTGTTTTGGGTGTCCCGTGCGCTGCCTTGATTTTGTCGCAATTTAAGTTCAAACCAGATGTTTGTTGTTCTTCTTTTTTAATTTTTTTTTTTTATTTGAGTGCTATGTTTATGTGTAATACTCACATAAAATTAATGAAAGCTTGCAAAACAGTATTTTTTTACTAGTACACTTTATTTGAAGTTCTTCGAGAGCCAATTTTCCTAAAAGGATTCTTGTGCATATTCTTGTAGTCTTGTATCGGTGGAAAACACCTAAACCATCTCTCTTCTATTTGAGGCTTTTGCGCTCGGCTGTCTGTCATACAGTAGAGAAGGTAGACAGTCGTGTTTAAAAAGGCCACCTGAATAAACTTCCTGTGCTATCTGCCCTAATTATGGGATCATCCCTCAGGAATTCCTTTGAATGCTCAAACACGTGGGAATACACATGCAGTCACCAAAGAACAGACAAATGCAGTATAGACGCACAGTTTTGTCAGTTTTGCACAGGATTTCAATAAAGTAACAGTAATATACAGTCAAAGGTTGAAGACCACTTGAAAAAAATATTTTGCATGGTTGGATCTTGCCTTTAAAAGGTCAAATCCGTGCAGAAATGTGAATTCGTTGTCATTTTCTGTCAGGTAGTCACACTATCATAATGTTCTGATGGCAAAGGCAAAATAATTTTCCCTTTTTGAACGTGGTCATGTCTTTTAACTCCATAATAAGGCTCTCTCTCAGAAAACCATCGCTGCTGAGGTGGGACGCAGTAAGACAATCATTTGGAATTTCTTAAATGATTCTTAGGGTTATGGAACAAAAAAGTCAAGTGGAAGACCCAAATAAATTTTGCCAGCACTGATATGGAGGATCCAGTTGGCTGTCCGTCAAGACACTGGACGATCCTCGACCCCAAATTAAGCCCATCACTGGTGCCGACTGCAGCCCCATATCCATCGGACAGCATCTGAGACTGAAGGGCTTCAAAAACAATATACGTCTTCAAAGGCCTCGTCTCCTTGAACGCCACAGAACTGACGATTTGGACTTTGCAAGAGAGCACCAAACATGGGACATTGAAAGGTGGAAGAAAGTTTTATTCTCTGATGATAAAAAAATGTAACCTTGTTTAAAAATGTAAGCTGATGGTTTCCAATGTTACTGGCATGACGAACAGATCCCACCTGAAATGTTTTCTATACGCCACAGTGGAGGGGGCAACATAATGGTCTGGGGTGCTTTTTTCCTTCAGTGGAACAATGGTGCTTCAGGAGGTGCGGGGGCGTCAAACGGCTGCTGGCTATGTCCAGATGTTGCAGAGGGCATCCCTCATGACTGAGGGGACTCGTCTGTGTGGTAACGACTGGGTTTATCAACAAGACAATGATGCAGTACACAATGCCCACAGGACAAGGGTCTTCTTCCAGGAGAGTAACATCACTCTTTAGGACCATCCTGCATGTTCCCCTGATCTAAATCCAATTGAGAACCTTTGGGGATGGATGGGAATGGACTTTTACAAAAATGGACAACAGTTCCGGAAAGTAGATGCCCTCTTTCCCACTCACCACAGGGAAAGAGCATGCCACAACAAAGTTTTGAAGTGATCAACAATAACGATGGAGCTACTCATTACTAAGTTCATGTTTTGAACTTTGATTTCTGTTTTTGGGGGGTTTATGGGTTTTTTTTTGGAGACGTGGGTCTAAACCTTTGATCAGCTTTAAAACAGCCTGTTTCAGTTTAAGCGTTGTTTGTGGTCAAGTGGTCTTAAACTTTTGATAAGGACTGTTCTATCAGTGGTTCTCGAATAGCATATAGGTGCATTGGAACTTGCTTTGGCATATATATATTCAGACAGCATATTTTTAAAACAATGGAAAATCTGTGAAAGAGTGTATACAATGCAAAAATACTTTGATTTTTTTATGCCTTTGAATTCACCCTAAACAGCTGGTCAAAATAAATGACCATTATTCAGTGTTAAATTCACCAGATCTAACAAGCAGTGAGTAAGATTGAATTTATCAGATTTGCAATGTTATTATCCAATCTAAAGCAAGAATATTTTCCTCCCAGCTTGGCTTAACACACTGCCTCTTACTGTAGATTGAAATGGGGCGGTGTGATGTCAGCCTAATCAGCATGTTGTTTCCATCTCTCTGAACATAAATAACCTTAATAGCACATAAACGTAGCCTGTTTTGTTAATGGCTGAACTGGCTATTTCATCCACTGATCTGCAAATTTGTTCAGTATCTCTGTGATGTCTATCTTGAATGTTTGCAGTCCATTTGCACAGAGTTACAGTGGTTGGCGATTCGGAGCTGTTAAACTTTGTTCTGTGTAACTGGAGCTCAAACCTTGCCAGCAATTGTGTCATGAACTGTTTCTATCAAATCTTAGATTCCAAATACTTCAGTGATTTCAACTCAGGCCATTAGGCCTTTAAATCCACAATGGAATCAAGTCAACGTATGCAAACATATGTACAATATTGTTCTGCGCGAATAATAGCGTTTCTATAGACTTCTGAAAGAGAGAAAGTATATTTATTTACTCAGTGTATGAATGAATACCAGAGTGTACAGACACATCCACAGAAGTGTATGTGCACACACACACGTACACATAAGATTTCTGGTTCATTTCATTCGGTCACAGGTCCACTGTGAACAGTTATGTTTCTCCTCTGAGTATTTTGAGCATTAAAGATGATTGTGATACAGTGCTTCATGGGTATCTCACATGAGAGTTAGGAACCATTGAGCTTCTGTAAGAAAGCACTTTAAAAGTCATTTGCTGTAGGGACCCAAAAAGTTCCAGCTGAAATGATTTAAAACCAGATTTTGCTCAAATGATATCAGGGCCTCGTCTCTTGTGGATTAGTGGACTGCCTGCAACACATGACTACTTTGCTCTTGCATCATCTTGCAGGGTGCTTCTACAGTAAAGCTAGTCCTCAGAGACCCATGCTGCAATCGGACCATATATTTCTTTCTCAGAAAAGCCATGTTGATTTACATTTATGGACCATGGCAGCCTTACTGCATAGAGTCCCACTGCATCAGTAAAAAAAAAGTCTTGTGCAAATGTAAATGTTTGTATCTATGGCTTCAGTCTTTTTTATTGTCCTCTTTTTAGCACATGGGAAAAAATGTGGGAATATATCTCAGAAGCAATTTTGCTTTTCATTGTACCAAAAAGAATCTTTATCTAATACGTATTATTTTGTAGTATAATTATTTTTAATCTTACTTTTCTTTTAATTTGTTATGTTTTTAATTAAAAATAATATAAAATGGCAAATATAACCATGTCTTATCACAGCTTATTTCTTATTCAAGAAATCTGTCATGCTATAAATCTGAATGACTGAGGTCTGAGGTCTGCTGTATTAGTTGTACTAGGGTGAAGGAAGGACCATAGTTTTCTGACTCTGAGTTGCATCTGTGTAACAAAAGGATTGTAGAATATTGACAGAACCTATAAGGATAATGGGTTGAGATTAGAAAGTGGGGCAAAGAAGCCTTACCCCTCTTTCTGACATGCGTGTGTAGAACTGACTAAAATTTTAAAACATGATGTGTTTGAAGGGATGTATAAACATCCAAATATTTTTCTAACAAATTTTCTGTCAGTAGCTTTCTCCAAATTAAGCATCTGGATGAAGAGGTTGTGGATGAATAGACCCATTTAGTGTACGGTAGCCCTGACCAACATGAACTTCAGACACACACACTTAAGAAAATAAAGCTTTAATAAAAAAAAAAAAAGCCTAGGGAAACTTAGGGAAAAACAAAAATATTCAGCCTTAGACTTTAAATATTTAAGTACTGATTTATTCAGTCACATATTTTGTTTACAGCAATACATGTGGGTTGTAAAGATGACAATCACTTAAAATTGTTTTATGAGCATGTGACGAGAAAGAGCCAGAGATATATATTTCACTTTAATTTCCTCCATAGACAAAAGTGTCCAGCAGAGCAAGTTATACTCAAGATAAGGAAAGTAGTGAGAGTCTCTTGGCAGAGGGGTTTGTTTATGAAATGTATAAGCTGCTGAAAGTGGTACTTTAACAGATAAGTTTAAGTTTGTAACATCATATCCAAGAAATTGCTGATTTTATCATGTACTGTAAAAATTAAACTCTCAGTGCAGTATGTCTTTTTCTGTGATTCTCCTAAAAAATGTTTTTAAAAACACTTGTCTTGTCTTTAACTTGCACTGTCAGTTTAACAAAACTGTAAAAGAATATTGAACCTCCATAGATGACTAGACCAAATTTTATTTGTGATTATTTGCCTATGAAATCATGAAATCAAACTATAATACAGAAAATCTCAGTTTGTCTGCAAACTCTTCCTACACAATCATGAGCTGAGCAACCAAAACTTGATACTCAGATACATCTTAAGCCTCTAACGGTTCTTATCTATATCATGCATTATAACATTGTCATTCTGCTTAGCAACCACCTACCAACAGACTAAAAAGACCCATTTTTAGTATTTATGCACCTATAAAAGCATAATACAAATAATTTATTTCATGCAAACAAGAATTCAATATTATCATATAGACCATGTAACAAATTTATTAGACCATTACCTAATAACAGGTTTATGCCACTGCTGGCTTACATTCATAGTATTGATAATTATAGTTTCTATAATAGTTTCTGTAATGATTTATCTACCAGTATGCACAGTTTAAAAAAAAAATCTATTTTTATGGATAAAATTTAATTATTATTGTTAAACCTTAAAGTTCAAATTCATTGTTTTACAATAAAGCAAACAAATATTCTCTTTTGATTTTTTGATGCATTTCTGAACAGAAAATGTATTTTTAGTCCAGTGTGCTTTGGTAGAAAAACATCACTCACTCGGTTATTTACCTCCTTTATATATAGGCCACAGTGTAAGTTCAAGTTTGAAACAAGTTTTTGACAGATTTCTATAATTGTTTATTTTGTTATCTTTATGACAATAGTAACTAAACTTGTTCAGCACTGTATATAATACATTATGATGCTATCATGTTGCCTTCCAACCATCTAACAAGTGACAAAAATGACTTTAATATGGTAGTGCAGGATCGGAGCAATGCAGGGAACATAAAAAGTGGGCAAAACTTTATAATTTGCCTTACATATTGTAGGAGGGTCACACCACAATGCTTAGAAAAAGGAAAGGTTATGCAACAGTATTCAACATGCCATGTTGGGTAAGAAAAATAGGATCAGTGGATTATAAAATAAAAGAGAATCTTATTTACAGTCTGTGTAATTCTACATTTCCCAGTGTCACCAAACAACATTGTAGCATGGGGATGTACTGCTATAATTTCCAATTTATGGCATTTTGTGTTTAGCTTTTTTTGCTCTCATGCATTAAAAACAAACAAGCCATTGTACTTTCTATTGGGAGTAAAAAAGAAAACAGCATTACTAATTGATTCTGTTTAGCTAAAATAGTAGCATTTTCCTTGGTTTTTTTTTGTTTTTTTTTTAAAGAGTATAGGTGTTGCTGCACTGGAAAAACAAAAACACATCTCTTGTTGTTAACTTCAACAGTGTTATACTCCTAGTTTAAACCAGGGTCACTCATGTTGCTAGAGGATTATTAGCCAGGCCACTGTGCAGTAAATGTAGCAATTAACACCCACTGGAATGGTGTTGTCAATGTTATAAGGTGAGTGACACGAGGCAGACCATGACTATAACAGGTGGAAGCAAAGGTCAGGAGGGAGCAGGTTTCTGGAAAAGGCTATTATCAAAAAATGTAAAGCTGGAAAGGAAGTTTAATTACTCCCCCCCCCCGGCTGCTGTTAAAGTCAGATAGCTACTTACACAGTAGCTAAATACTATTGCCAGGCTACCACAGTATATTAGTGTGACCGACCTCCACTAACAGATATTGTAATATTTTTTAAATTAAACCGCTGCTTTACTTAAAAAGTCTTCGGCCACTTTTCTCCCTCATCAGCGGCAAAACCAGAGAACAGCAGAGAAGTCTAAAATGTTGGAGTTGTCTTGCAGTTCTCCAGAGACTTGTATGACTCTTTTGTCCACTATGTGAGCTGTGGTCCAGCCCTACATGTCTAGACAGAGGAAAAGGGAGAAATATCTGCCAGCGTATTCGGTAAAAGGACTCATTTTCAGGGGAGGGAGTTTAAATACTTTTTCCTTCCAGATAACCTGTTATTAACAGTGACATTTACTCTCACTTAACAAACATTTAAACAGAAGACACACGTTAAAAATGGAAAAAATCGGGTAAAAAAGTATTGTGTAGGGCCTAGTCTTGTGACGCAGGCATCTGTTGACAAACTGGAAATTCACATTTGAAAATGAATTTGTATAACTGTTAGATTTCATCCATTTTTGGCTGATTGAAAGTCAATTTCTACAAGAAAAAGACCTTTGCTTGCCTTTTCATTTGGAAACACAATAAAATCATTTCACTACTCATGCAGTGAATCAAAAAAGTGACTATTTAATGGTAACATTTTGTGGCACCCGCAACGATTTATCCAACTGTGTGGTCTCAAAATAGTGAAGGGCAACAAAATGAAGCTGTAATTTAGAAACACTAATAATAGCTGATACAGTAAATCAGAGCTAATGTGATCTGAATGTGTCAGTGTTTTCTTCATTCCTCTCAGCGGCATGCAGCAAACTCAGCCAACCCAGACAGATTAACTTTCAATCATTACAGCATTTTAGATGACTGACAGACTGAGCGGACCTTGTCCTGTGTCCTCTCTCCATTTCGCTGGCTACTGAGCATCTACTGTCACCAGGCGTTGCGGGTGTTAAACCACCGGCTCAGGCGATATGTCATGACTGGCAGTGAAGAAAAAATAAACAGCTCTGGATTATGATAATTGGTTGGTTAGCTTCGACCCGAGTGGGGCGCTAAGACATGCTCAATTAATCAACTGTTCTGCTGAAACCTTTTATAAGAAGCAAAACAATAACCTTTTAACAGATGGGAATCATTTTCCTTAATTAAAAGCAGAAATAAATACTGCCCTATCACAACAAAACCACTCGGGTTTTTACACACACTTCAGCCATCTATAGTCAAGAATTTTCTGGCTAAGCCAGAAGCAATCAAGTCAATTGCAAAGTGTCTCTTTTCTATATTTACATATAGAAATTTGGTTTTCTTAGTTCCACCTCAAACCTGAAAAATCTCACAAATGACAACATTGTGACTGTAGTCCATATTTGAGTAATAAAGAGTGTCAATGGGTGATAACAGATCTCAATAAATTATTTACTGTAATATTTTGAAGTCTTATCTGAATTTATGTGTACAATCCCATTTGTTGTTGTAGTCTCTTAGCATAGCTATGTTAAGAGAAACTATAATGTAAAACTCATTATGACAAGTTGTCACTGTACACAGTAACAGTAAAAACAAATACAGTTTAACATCTGACAGATGAAACGTAGCAGTATTGTAATGTCACAGTTGTAGCCTAAAAAAAAAAGGATCTTTAATCCGACTCTCTGGGTGGAGCTTTATGTGCACATTCCTGCACATCAAAACAATGATCTGACCATGTCTAAAAGCTGCATCAAGCTTTGAGTGGGATTAGTAGTGGAAACTACCTTTCACCTGCATAGCTGAACAAATCCACACATGACAAAAGCCAATGAGCCGTGATAAATGAAAGAAACCCCAAAGATGTACCAGGCGATCACATTGCAAGGGTTGTGCGAAAGGTAAGTAAAGTCAGGCGTGTTAACCAGGGCGGGGCCTTGCACCACCTCACAGATCGCCATTGTGCTGTAGGTTACATTCCTTTCTCGGTATGATGTAGCTCATCCTTTGCCTTCACTGGTATGCAACACTATCATCAGGTCAAATCTTTGCATTCTTTTGTGAAGTCGGCGTTTCCAAATTTCTACTAAACTAATAAAATTTCTAAAATATGAAAACATTTTTATTTCAAGTGCTTCAACAAGCAAACAAAGGCAGAATGCAGAAAAAAAGCAAAATGAAAGATTAAAAGGAGAGAGAGGCGAAGTAATGTCAGGTTGTTGGCACTACCGTCAGCATGGTGATTAAAATGCTAATGGTAGCGCTAACAGCATTTAACTCAAATCTGCCAGTGACAGATTTGTCAGATATACATTGAGATCTGGTGCTGGAACATTTTGAATCATTTCTAACTAACATCCACAGGACTCAAGGTTTTCTGACATCACACACTGAATTGTAAAATGACAATCATTGTTGTGGTTTGGACTGTGGCCGCTCAGAGCTGTCAGTGTTGGGATAAGGATGTATCTATGAGCAATGTCTCCCTGTAACACCCACAACATAACGCTATATCGCATGCCAGATTGTTTGCACACACCAGACTACGACAAAGGGATGGGTGGATATAAGTGGTAAGCAGGGGAATTTTGCTAGTTTTCTTCATCTTCTAATAACACCATATAGTGCAGGGCCCTATATAGGACTGATTAGAGCTTGTGCACATTCTGATAGCTGTTTTTTTATCTGTCACATTTCCCTTTACTTTATATGCTTTTACCCTATATCTTCTCCCTTTCCCCCTTCTCCTCTCTCAATCAACCAAACTCTGTACTGTTGTACAATAAAAAAGAAAAAAGCTACTGTGTTGCTCAAACCACACTCAGACAGATTGGGGAGCTCGTTTGAAAGAGCCTCTCTCAGTGACTCTATTTCTCTTCAGAGTGACCTGAACTGCTGGCGCTGGGCTAGTTTAGAGCGGACTTTGGGAGGAGACAGACTGTAATCTCGGCCATAATCCATTTTAATCAACAATAACACTGCAGTCCCAGGGTGAGGCCGCAGATTTACATCTCTGTGAGGCAATGCTGAAATATGGCTTTGATTTATTCAGGTTTTATTTGGCACAAATTGTCCAAGGTACAGATCGCATAGCTCAGCCCTTTCCCCTCAGGCATTAATAGAAAGTGCTCTCAGTTGTGCTTAATTGCAAAAGAAGTCTGATGTCACATTTTAGCTGTTATAAGCACAGCTTCATCACTGACTGCTCTTGTTTTCTAAAATCACCAATAAATTATTTCAAGAAATTTGACAAGCTCAGAATGCACAATCACAACATTTTCATCAGTTTTATGACTGCTATACAGTAAAGTACTGTAACATACTGGCATGGCAATACTGTCATTAAAAAAATACAACACAGATATAAGAAATCAAAAGCTAAAGTGAAAAAATATTTGATAGGCTCAAAAATGATTTTTTTTTTACCCTTTACCAACGCAGCATGACTCTCTCAACAGTACATGGAGTTAATTACACATGCTGAAGTTGTATCCTTCTACATTACACCCCTATTACACCTTTGGACCTCTGACAAGTAGCCTCTTTGTTCAGTAGGTCTCCTTCGAGTGACAGGATGTGTTAATATCACTTGGTTGATTGGATGCGATAAATCTTGCACACTGCTGATTTTTTTCCCTGAGGTATTCCAGCCTAGTGTCCTGCAGAAAGCTCTGCCTGCATCCAAACCTTGTGGCCGACTTTGAATTGGCTTCTTTGTCTTCCCCCGCGGATCCAAATCATCAAGGCCAGAGCCATGCGCCTGTCGCCATGGGAACAAGGACCGTGGCTGCCAGTAGTTTGCTGTTTGCTTTGGCAAGGAATCAAAGCATGTGTGGAGGTGGGGATGGACAGGGTAGAGTAGGAGGTGATGTGGCTTCGTGGGATGGCAAGAGGTGATACAGCATCTTAAGGTACACTGCGGCTTTGTCCCCAACCTGGAAGCCAGAGTGCACTGGTCCACCCAGGGGGAAATGATCCGTTTTCCTGACCACCTCTGCCTTGTCATCAACCCAAATGTTTCTCCTGATTCTGACAAGATTTGCATGTGTCACAGTCTTCAATGTGATCCCACCCCTTGCAAAACCCCACTTTGCTCCCTTGAGTCACTTTGTGTACTCAGGCGCACATGGCTGGACTTGAAAACAGATATGGTGTGGTATTCTAAATGTGACAATATCAACAACTTTTCAAAAATCAATAAAGCTGCTGTTCACGACCTCTGAGTGCAACGGATCGTATGACATGGCTGTAGCATGATTCTGCTGAGAGTGACAGGCAGACTTTTGTTGTCATGGTGAAGGCGAATCACATGCAAAGTAACTAGACGCAGAAAAGACTATTATGTACCTGAAAATACACTGTCGCTCTTTATTTCCCTGAAGGAATACCTTTTTTTACACAGATCACCTAAGTGCCAGTTCATAACTTATCACATTTGAATTTTGATTCGTCATCAGTTATGTTGTACAAATAAAGCTGTCTTGGGTTGTAATTTCTGTGGGTGTAAATTCATATTCGATGGACGACGCCATTTATCACTGTCAGAGTCGCAGCTGACTTGAAGCCCCTTCACCAAAAGAAACCCCTGTTTTGACAGGCGACGCAGAGGCAGGCACTGGGACAGTCACTGTAGGGGGTCTTCTGGTTTGCAAGGCTTATATCCCCAGGTCCTCTCACATTCAGGTGTAAAACCCCTCAGCCACCACACCAAGGCTAACATTGCTCTGTACTTGCAGCGCCACAGTGTCTGCTGCAGCCCCTGAGCCTCGCTGCCTGTTACTAAAATAGAGGCAACCTCACACCAAGACATGGCTTCACAGTTAGCTTAGAAAAATCTAAACGTTCAAAGCACTCAAAACAAATCCACCTTTTTTCATAATGAAATATATCTGAACTGACTTCTTGAGTTGTGTGATGAATCGACTCTACTGGGTAGTCAAACTCATTAATGTTATACATAATTTATATGTAAAAGGTCCGTGACCTTGATGGTGAGACCTCTCTGCAGCTGCCAGAATGAACCATTTAGCCGCTTGCCTGCTTTCACAGTTGAAAAATGACTGCAATGATTTTCGCTGATGATGAGTATATTTAAGTCTTCTGTGGCAAAAACACAAATAAAAGCAAAAAAACACACACGCACAAATGTTTTGTTTTTTTTTCCACACATTGTAAAAACGATTTTCTGTGGGGTGCAGGTGTTGCTCTTTCGGGCACGACTTCCCAGATGATCAGCAGATGACTCCCTGTGCCACTCACCTCTGCTTCCTGTTTAGCAGCACAGCGGATATCAAAACCACACATGTTCCTCCAGCTCTCTAGATTCACTGCCTGGGAATGGCCCCCTAAGGGTCAAACTTTAGCTTCTTCCTGCATTTTTGCAGGTCAAAGGTGACAGCCTGCTGCCGAGGTGTTTCCCACTGCTGCTATTCTGGATTCACACTGAAATCTGCGTTAGGGAAGAAGAGACTTTGTGCATCGGAAAACCACACGGATGCAATCTTGTGAGCTTGTTAAAATAAGTTGGGCAACAAAAAAAAAATGTGGTTGTTGTCTGCTGACTCCATAAACAAGTGTGCAGATGAAAGATGGCAGATGATGAGATTGTGAGAACTGATTCATTGAGCATTATGAGATTTTCCAGCATGTAAGCGGAAAGATATGGCAGATTATTTTGAATTAATAATATACAGTACTGTGCTTTGAATAGAACTTGTTCTCTCAATAGATTACATGACAGATGAAATCAATCTGGAATAAAAGCCCCTTTGAGTATTATGAATTAGGAGAATTTGACTGGATCTCACAGCATTTTTCTTTGGCCTCATTAGTGTCATGACTGATTTCCCCTCTAATACTGAGCTTGGGTCTCCTTGAGAGATCTCGGTACCATGGTAGCAGATCTGTCGAGTTGAGTGATGATGATGGGAGCCTCTTGACACATGTGTACTTTTACAGTGAGAGGGCATGCATAATGCATGCAGCCTTAACCAAACATCCACGGCCTGACTCTGCTGGGGTGTTATCTGGTGTGTGACTCGACTCTCTTCCTGAGTGGGATGTGTATCGCCTTCCTGGAGGCCTTGCTTCCTCCTGTGTGTGCATGTAAATATTCACAGACTGCAAATATCAAATAAGTGCGTGCCAATACACACACATTGGTAAAACCTTAAAAAAAATATCATTCATTTTAACTGGTGGGACAAATAATCTTGGATTAACAATACAACTAGTGTAAGTAAGATCACTAAGAATTAATTATTGACCAACAATTAGTTAGTTACTCTGAAAAATACCAGCGGATATGAAGGATATATATTTCATCAGGGAATGTCATCTCTTTTTGTCCTCGTATTGTATAGATGAAAGGAAGAGAAGCTAAAGCAACTGTTACACAGGCATGTGTGGGTCCTCCCCAGAGCCCCAGTGGAGGCTGTGTGGGCTAACTCCAATACATCTGGCATGATAGAGAATATCTTGACTGCCAGGTTAGATTATAAACGAGACAAATACACATATATAAGCTCAGTGGAAAAACAAAAGTCTGCAATAAAATTCACTATTCATTTAAATAGAAAACATTTAAAAAATTAGTTTCCATTTAAAAAACAAATGTGATAAGCAGGTAGACTCTATAGATTATCTACTGTATGGATTAGCGATAAGTAGTGCCTAAAGTGTGCTTGGATTTTCATAATTACACAACATAACAGATAATATTGGAACGACTGTGGAGCTCTTCTTTGTCTGTAGAAGTGACTGAAAGAATTCAGAGTTTAAATGTAGCACATTAAAATGTAAACATTATAAAATTGTCAAACAACAAAAATCAACACCCCGGTCATCCCAGACTATAAAGTTTTGTTTGGAATTTGAAGTCAGCACTTTTAGCTGCCAGCAGCTATTTAGTTAATATATATATATATATATATATATATATATA
>VURO01018416.1:0-23738 GCA_015108175.1 Pelvicachromis taeniatus
TTAACCTTCCTGTCGTCGTGGCGACCCATTTTTAGGTTTTAAGTGTCTTTTAAATTAGTTTATTGCATCGAGGGGTTTTTCACATTGTCGGGAATCTCTGTTTAAACGAAACCAAACACAAAAATGTAAGTTTACAAAGTTATAAAATGCTATAAAATCATAAACACACTGTGAGCTCACTGACGCTGTCAGAGACAGGCTACCTGTTTGTGTCCTCCCCTGAACAAACAGCCCCCTTTATCCCCACTGCTTCACTCAAAAGGTCAACATGAAAAGGTACAGACATGTAAGGCGCGTACAGACCAACTCAGTGTAGTTGCTAGCTTGCAGAGTACACACCTCCAGTTTGTAGCATGCAAAAATAAACCGATTTACAATAAGCCAAGCTGTTGATCATCATATCTGGACACAAAACATTAATATGGATGAGCCAGTTTCTGAGGAGGACGACGATGTAGATTATCAACCAGTGGACCCAGATACGTCTGAGGAATATTGGGATGACATTGATGAGGAATACCTGGATGCTTAAATTGGTCTTCTTCCTGCTGGAGTGTACAGATCCAGCGGTGAGACCACTGATGGGATGCATCAACAGGCAAAAACAGCTCGGTGCTGAGTAATTTCTCTAATATTGGTGGGTCTTCAGTGGAAACACGGGCAGCGGTCAGATACAACGCGTTTTTTTCCTGAGAGAAATCGGTTCTGGTGCTTTTACGATCAAATGCCCTCGATCTGTTTAGTTTGACCTCAGGTAGGTAAAGTGTCTCGTTCACTGTGGTCACCAGTGTAAATCTAAACATTACAAACACAGGTAGTTCTCTGGTACATCAGTAAGTTTGAGGGGAAAAGCTCCTAAAACGCCGCTCTCCTGTGTTGGTAGAGCTCTGTAGTGGCAGCTTTCACAGCGCTAGACTTTTATTTATTTTTTACTGAAACAAATCTTTTTTTATTTCCAGCATCCCGATGAAGTCTTTCCCAAGCAGATAGGTATGTAAATCTGCTCCTGAATGCATTTTTGTTTTAATTGAGTGTTTTTAACTGACAGTTTCTAGAGCTGATTCACTTTCCTCTCCATAAAGCTGTCCAGTGGGGAGCAGACGGGCGGCCCTTTCACTTCCTGTTTTACACCGGCAAGCAATCCTACTACTCCCTCATGCATGTGAGTACGGCAATACAGCTGGAGCAGCGAGCAGCGCTGTCAGTTAAACCTTCATCCCCCTCAAATCCCCAGCTCTTCCTCACCTGCTCCCTTCCTGCCTCCCGCACCCTCGGGTCATATCGTATTCAGACAGAGTGAGTTGAAAGAAGACGGTGCCGTTCCCTGGAGGAGCAGCGGAGTCAGATCCTCTTTTCCACGCAGCGGTGTGAGGGAAGAGGTGGGAGAATAGAGGGAGGTGAGGCGAGCAGGTCAGAGGTAGTCCAGCTTAACGTGCCGATCTCAGGGGAGAACCCGCTGCAGGGATGGAGGCTTATTTTCACCTGTTTTGGATTCATGTTGAACGTTTTGAGCTTATCTTTTATGTGTCATGCGTGAGGTTTATCTGTGTACCATTAATTTGCAAAACACAGAAACCAACAGTAGTTTTTATTTATGTTTTTATGGCATAGCCATGAGTCTGTTTCTGTACTTGCAATCTGAGGTCGGGACTCTGTGGGAGCTAACCCACAATCTGCTGCAGGACTTCCTGTTCTTCTTGTAGCTGAAGAGGTTTTTTTTTTTATAACCTTGTTTTCAAACTGCAGCAAAAGGTTGGGTTTTTTTTCGGAAATCTCAAATCTTGTGGGGCTTTTAGGCCATAAAGCAAAATGCAGTTCAGGCTGTATGTCACTATGAGATTCATAGCTCACATTTAAATGCGGTTCTTGTCAGCTGATGTAGTTGTAAATTTAAATATTTATAGTATATATAGTATATTTATTTCCCTGCTCCAACTGCCATCAGCCAGCGTTTTTTCACCAAGGGGGTAAAGCTGCTACACTCCACCAGATGCCACCTCACGAAACACGTTGTTTGCGTACTGTTATTTGTGACTTGATTGGTTCGTTTTTCTTTTGTGTGGAACTGAAACCAGCACTTTAAAACTGGAAATTTGGATGTAGCTTCCTAAACTGCGTCCACACATAAATGGCATTTTGGATCTTTAAAAATGGAGCTTTTGGAAAAATGTGAAGATTTTCAAAAAGATCAAAAAGTTGTGCGCTGCATTATTGTATGTGGGCTTTTGGTTAGCAAACATTTCTTCACGGTTAATGTTGCATCGTTACCTGTTGGTTTTGCACGCTCTTGACTGTGCTTAACTTAGTTTTTTGCTGTTTGACATGGCCAAAGATATGTTTTTAAAAATAACTCAGGAAAATGACATTTATTTATTTTTTAAAAGCATCGAGTCCGAGGATTTATATCAATCAACCATTTGGATTTTATGACTATGAAGGATTTGAATGTGGATGGTAATCCTGGATACTTCTAGGTGACCTTGTAAATCTTGTAAATATCACTCGTTTAGACTTTAGAACTGTTTAAAACAGGTTTGTGTGCGATAACAGATTTCTAAAATCTGCAGATTTGCAATGGTCAGATCAAGGGAAGAGACAGTGGCATATGAAGTGGTGTCATCTGCATAAAAATGTACATATGACAGAGATAATATTGTGGAGAGTATAAATAAAAGAGGTCCAAGAATGGATCCTTGTGCAATGCCTAAATCTGTATCTAGATGGATATCACCCAACAAACAAAAATAATGCAGGATTTTATTTTTGTTAGCAGTCTTGAAGACTCGTGAAGAGTTTTAGCATAAAGGAATTCAAAACACTGACAGTTTTTTTGTTTTTATTCGTTTTTAATTTTTTTAAAGAACAGAAAAATATATGGCTATACCTAAATATTTGTCTGTTGTGTAGGAATTCGTTGGTCAATATTGGCATTTTGATAATTGTTTTGTTGTACTTCAGCTTTTAGTCTAAGCAGTGGGCATCACATGTCATTTTCCTCCAGAGTCTTGGTCATCAAACATGGACGTGCCTGCTTCCGTTGCTCTCGCGGCGCTCATACCGAGGCTGTGCACCGTGTGACAGAATAAAAGTACCAGAGCTTTTGTTGCATCTAACTTTCCCCCTTGGTGATTATTTTACATTTAAATACAGCCGAAATCACAGCACAGACAGCCATTATCTTTAATTCAAGTCTGGGGTGATTTCCTTACCTGATGTCGCAGTTATGTAATCAGACACAAGCCCACCTGCAGAGGTTTATTGTTTAAGGTAATTACAGACTCTATTTTCTTCATGTGGAGATGTTTATCGTCTCACCTCTTCTTCTTGACGTTGTGCGTTAGTTTGCCTCGTTGTTGCAAACTTAACAAATTTGTTGCTAGGTTTTGCAACTTTTCAGATCATTTTAGCAACTTTTCTTTAAATGAGCACATACACAGTCACAGGCTGGCTCGCTCCTCTCTGAGGCTCTGACCTTTAACATTGTGTTGTTCAGTCAGTCTGTCCGTGTAAACAGAAGGCAGTCGAGGCTCCAATCTTGGCACCCCGGTGCTGGCTTTCAGATCCTTAATCGTAACTCTTTCCCTCGTAAACACAACATTTGGTGACCTCCCCTCAGCTTTTAATGAGGAGTTTTGACACCTCATTATATCTCAATAAAGACGTGGTTTTGACGGCCATTAGAATATGTTGAGTTTTTCTAAGGGTAGCTCCGTAGTCGGACACCACCCTCACTAACCTCTGATGCACTCAGGCATTTTGTTCTACGAGCAGGCCTGAAATATGACAGAAACTGGTCAGTTCAGGCTTTCAAGGGGCACCATTTAGCACTTACATACATACTGATTGTCATTCCCCTCATCCTCGTCTGTCTGTGTCTGTATAAATGTGATGTTTGAGGGATCGGCTTAGCCTAACCACCCACACCTGCTCTCTGGGTGCTTACTAAGCACACCAAACAGGACCTGTTATCATCGGTGTAGCTACTACAAATCTCAGAGTTCGAATATCAGTGATCACCGATATTCAGGCCGATATTTAAATTTGAGGTCAAGGTCAGAGGTCAAGCTTTCAGAAAATCTTGTGAACGCGGTAGCTCCAGAAAGACGTCACCTAGCATTTTTATATTGATAGCATCAGTATTGGATATCGGTATTTGATATCGGCGACCTTGACCTCGTTTAGTTTTTATAATGAACAAATAAAATATACAAACATTTCAAACCTCTTAAAGGGAAGATAAACCGCACACTGGTGTCGAGACCACAATAGAGGAAAAATTTAAAAACTAGTACAACAGAAAGTAAACGCACATCAGAAGTACAGTATATCTAGAATCCACTAAGAGAAATGATTTCAGGGCATTTTTGTCCGTTCTGCAGTGCTGAGATCATTTATATTAGAAAAGATTAAAGGATGCATTTGGCCTGTGCAACAGCAAAACAGACATTTGAGACAAAGATATAAACACAACAGAATTTTAAGTTTAAGAATAAACGGTCTAGTTTGATTTTTTCTTTTTTAATGTCCAGGATTTAAGTCCCATCAAAGGTGTGGCATGTCTGGTTGTCAGGCTTTGTCCCGCCACGGGGAGGACCACCTCCTCGGGGATTTGGAGGGAAGCGGGGCTGGGCGACGAAGAGGAGGATGAGTGAGGCAGATGAGCTGGGGAGCAGCCACACCATTCATGCTTCTCCTTCTGTCTGCTTGTATCTACAACACAGAGAAAGAAGAGGGGGATGATATGTGATTATTGGTCCACACACACACACACACACACACACACACACACACACACACACACACACACACACACACACACACACACACACACACACACACACACACACATCATTATTTGTCTCTGCCTCTCCCTCTGTTTTGTGGGCCTGTTTTGTCATGGTTGTTGTTTCAAACTGCTGCTGCCGCTATAAAACAACTCCAAACCGAGTTGTGTTTTGCAGACTGTGACAAGCAGTGAGGGATTTTTATTTTTATTTTTTAAAATGTGACAGGCGCTGGTTTCAGTATGCATCAGAGGATTTAGGTACCTGACAGGACTCTGAGGGCTTAGCCTTGTTTTTCTGAAGCTAAACTGAACACACACAAAGTAATTAAACACTGACTGATTTCCCTAAATTTAATATGAAGCTTTAGGGGATATTTGATGAAATTTAACAATGAATAGTGACTTACACGGTGGCCCTTTCAAACAGGTAGCCTTACATTGTTAGCAAACAGTATTCGAAAGCAGAAAAAAATATTTCTCTTGAATTTAAGTCCGTCCAAATCTACCTTCTATCAACTATCAAATAAATGTTTTATAAAATATTTGTTTTTCTAAACCAAATTTAAATGAGCATTATAAAAGCAACCAGGAGGTATGCGTCAAAATCAATACATTTATTCGTGATCAGTAAGGAAGAAAAAGACGTTCATTATAATTATTTGGTTTTACTGGTTCTTCATTGGGTTAGTTCAACATTTAGATTTTTAAAATAATTTCGAGTTCATTCTGGAGGTATGTTAAAAAAAACACGCCGATTTATTTTGTTATCGTGGGCTGGTTTGGCAGGATGTGCGCACAGTGTGTTTGTGTTGGCTGATAGACTAAGAATCAGGGAAATTAAGTGTTGCCACTTTACACACACACACACACACACACACACACACACACACACACACACACATTACAGATCCATCAGATCCCCGCAGTCACCCTGTGAATAAAACGAGCTGTAATTGCAATCATATATGTGTGGCTTCAGCTCCGCGCGCCATACCGTACCATTAGTATCGCAAATAAGTAATAATTTGCTAATGACAACATTATGTTGAGTCAGTTTAGGGGCAATTAAAGTGAGTGATATTTACATATGCCTAATGAATCACCGAGCGTGGCAGTTCGGGCGGACTCTAATGAATATTCATCCAGGCATTTCTCCCCTGCGCGCAGCAGTTTATAAACTGAATTATGGCTGATTTGCCCTTTTAAAAAATGAACATGGGCGCATCTCCCACAAGGAGGCGGCGAACAATAACGTCTGATTATAAAAATGTTTTACTGCTAAACTGCCGGTGAGGAGACGGCGGCAGCGTGGTAAAAGACTCACTTTGGAGGGGTGCTGAGAAGGGAGAGGCCACCTAAAATCAATCCACTTTAGTCTGGGCCCTCTCCACCTCTTTTTAGACTGACAGGATTATTCGCAGTGTGCACGCACAGTGGGCAAGCTCTGTCATTCCAATTTAATTTTAATTTCATGTATACTGTAAGGTAGAACGTCCTATAATTCATAGGGTCATGGCACTGGACATGCACAGCAGCTGCTTTTACTCGAGGAGTTTGGATTCAGGTTATCCCGAGCAGAGACGCACACCAACGTTTAAAAGCGCGATGTTGAGTCGCTCCTCCACTCGCCGGTGATTTCTCTGGTAATTGCCCCCGGTTGGTGGGTGAGTCAGCTGAGCGCTGACCTCTCAGGTGCGGGGCCAACAGGCGGCATCGGTTTGCATTCACAGGGCGCTTAACAAGATGGGCTGCACGTTTATCATGCAAATAAGCAGCTCTCTAGCAGGTGTCAGCGCACACTCGCATGAGTGCGCACGCACACGTGCATGCGCGCGAGCAGAGGCTTTAACAGCACTGCAGTCATTATACGCATTGCAAATGTAACCACAGACACACTGACATATGCAGCTGTGCCTCATAACGACCAAATGACCCCAAAACAACAATTAACGTTAAAACATTAAAATCACCTGTAATAAATGTTTCAGACTGAGCACAACTGTAAACCAAAACATCATTTTATTGTAAACATTTAGCACATTATAAGCATGTGGCTGTATTTTTATATGTAGCATATACATGTGTGCACTCATAGCCAGGAGGCTTTGGAAAGCATTTTCATTTATTTTTCATATATGTTTAGATTTTCAAATACAGGTCCCAAACAATCATAAGATCCTGCATTATTGCATTATAAAAGATAATACTGTCTGGCTTTATTAAGTTAAACATGCAGAATCACCGACTACAAATATAACACTCGACAAGCTTTTGGCTGGTGTTGATGAATCATGACAACTTTTACATTTAGGTTAACTGGATCTGTAGATCGCTTCAGTCCTTCCTCAGGCCTTCAGTTTGCCACCTCTTTGATTCAAATGTATCTGCTGCCACCTTGTGGTTTATTCGTGCCACTGTCATTTTGGCACATATTTTGTCTTCCATACACTTTGCAACTTAAGTTGTCTGGATTATGTTTTCTTTAGATGGAAAATGAATTCTTATATATCTTCGTCTGCTCCACTTCAGCACTCAGAGCACTTATACAAAATGTTCCATTCACCCCAAAAATTCATACAAACACTTTCTATCTAACAAGAACACATTCACATGCCAGCGATTACATCAGGAGCAACATGAGCTTCAATATCCATCTCATTAGTAGATGGCCTGCTATGTCTACTAATCTACAGCCATCCCAAACAATTTAGCTTATAAATTTCTGTACTCATAGCCAAAAAGGCTTTCATTTTTATATTCAGATTTTGTGCAATCTAAATGCCAGAGATGTTTCTGTGATATAACGTATAATAAGTTTCAAAGACTTATCTCAAAACGAGTCACATTTATCCATAAAGTAAGGTGTTTATAGTGTGGAGCATTCTTTTTTTTTTTTTTTTATAAATTCCCTGTGGGCTGCTCAGTAGATTACAGCTTGTGGGACTGACCATACTAAAAACATCCTCAAAGACCAACTTCTTCCACTATACCAGGAGCTATTTAGGGACAAAACTTCCAGAATCTAGAATCCATATTCATTATATCATAGAAATTATACTGAATTCATGAAATCATAAAAACATAGAAAAATTAGGCTGTAACTGTAACAACAACAACAACAAAAAACAGTTGTTTTCAATTCTTTTACAAAAATCTCTGCTGATCGTACAAAAAAAAAATTAAAAAGTCAGCTGTAGAAAGCAGAACTGGGAGGGATCCATAAAAACATGTTGTGCTTACAAACCAACTCCTTTAGGTTTTTTTTTCTAGCAATGGCAGACACGTGAGACTGTGTGTTAAAGTGAAGCTATTTTTGAGTCAACATTACACCAAATAATTTGGAAACAGCTGAATCTTTAGTTGCAATTAGGGACACGCCATCTTTTCACAACATTGACTGTGGTTGACATTATGACATGCAGAAGAATAAAAACAACTGCTGCAGTATATGAGAGGGTGTTGCAGCCTCGCATAAGGAAGTGGACCACAACTTTAATTGCATTCTCCATTTTCTATCACATACAGTGCTGTGAAAAAGGATTTAGCCTCCCTCCTTCCTGGTTTATATACGATTGTCAATCAAAATTCAATATTAGTCAAAGGTTTCCCAAACTTACCTGGCATTATGTGAAAAAGTCCTTTTCTAAGCCCGATAACTTGTTGTGCCACTGGTTACTGCAGCAAGAACTGCACTCAAGCATAAGTGATAACTGACAACGAGTCTTTCACATCTCTGTGGATGATTTTTGGCCCACAGCATTGTTTTACTTCAGCCACACTGGAAGAATTAAACGCACGAATCACCTGTTTAGAGGTATACTTGGCAGCTGCATAATCCAAGTGTGCTTGAGCTTCAGGGCACACACACTGATGACTGGACAGTTGTCCTTCAGGATTTTGTGGTAGAAATCCAAATTCATGGTTCCAACAATTACAGCAAGTCGTCTGTGTCATGAAGCAGCACAGAAAAGTCCCAGACCATCACACTAACACCATGTTTGACTGTTGATATGATCAGTCAACAGAATATTTTCCCACGGGGATTATCCAGATAAGTGAGCAGGCATAAGTGGCACAAGCTTTTGTTTCCTTTCTGGTCAGCAGCAGTGTTTCTCCTTGAAGCCCGCCCATAGATGCCATTTCTGCCCACTCTTTTTCTTACTGTTGAACCATGAACTCTGATCTTAACTGATTGAAGTTAAGCCAACACTTATTTAGATTATGTTATGGGCTCTTTTGTACCCTCCTGTATGACTCGAAAATTAGTAGATTCGGATAGCTGTTTATCCCCAATAAAAAACTGTATGTTGTAATTACTTGTTTGATGATCTGAACCCCATAAGTGTGACAAATATGGAAGAAAAGGAAAGAAATCAGGAAAGGGGCAAATACTTTTTCACAGCCTTCAGCATAAACATAGAAACAACAAAACTCTTCGTTTGGCCCATTTTAACACACTAATAAACAATTGTGCAAACTCTTGGGCCACTTGATGTGATTAAAGTTACTGAACCAAAACTTCAAAATCTTTTCCTGGGACAAAAAAACTCTTTCAAACGCATTCAGTTTCCAAGAAATTTGGACATTTTCACCACTAATTCAAATGATCGAAATCCTTCTTTTAAAAACAGATTAAACTTTCTTTCTTTTTTTTTATCAGTACAAAAAAGTGACATATATGACAGGTGTCTCTGGCAATTTTGGCAGGTGGAGCTCAGGGAAAGGGAGCGCACCACTGCTGTCTATGTGTGTCTTCACTGTGTATGCTTTAACCACTGCTCCCCCCTCCAGCACTGATTTGTGGATGATTCCCAGTCTGGCTTGTTCATAATACTCTGCTCCGAGCTCCCTGTCCAGGAAGATGTCTTGGACCTGTGCTGAATCTCTCCTTACGTCTGTGATCAAGTCCAGATTTGAGTCTATTTCTGTGTTGTACCTATTTGTGTCTAAGTGAGCATTGTTTTCGCAGTCTATGTCTCCATTCTTGGCTCTGTTCAAGTCTGGATAGGGATAAAATGGCTTCTGTGGCAGGTTGACCACCCTCAGCCTCTCCAGGTGGTGCACAGCAAAATATCCCTCCAGATTAAAAGGAGGCATTACACTGGATCCGCAATAGATCAGCGTGAGCTGCCTCACCTCTGAGTTGTTGAGCAGACGTGCTGCATTTGACGGCGACGTGAACCAAACGGTTAAACGTCTCATCTGGAAAACAGGAGACAAGTGCGACTGTAGGCGGTGCAGTGTGGCGAGCTGGATGTCCTTGCATACGCAATCTGTAAGCGATGAGATGCTGCAGGGTTCTGGATCCTGGTTGCAGGAGTAGTATAAAGAGCGGCTGTGGGTTACATAAGCCAGTCGCAAGTCAGATCGCTGCAGAGCCACCGAAACACACAGCAGTACACAAAGGAAAGGGGCAGGGGGGCTGAAGGCAGGCATCACTGCTGAAGGAGAGTCTCAAGCATCTTGATCATTCCTGCATTTAAACACAACATTACAGTATTATCAGCAAATCACACTTATTGTAGCAGTCTTAGTAAATTATGGCCACGGTTATCAAGGTTAGGCCCGCTTTCCAGCCATAACATTTGCCAAGGAATGAATGCACCACTGTATAAATCATTCATCCACATTTCGGGTCATAGTGCAACAGTGCAGAATAAAATCAAGGGAGAACTTTTACTCATTTTTAAACTGAATGTGCTACAATCCGACGACTCTCTAAAAAATATACATCACATAAAACATATATATGAATAATTATCAAGAAAGGCTACTATTTCTTTTTATTTGTTATTTCTTGTTTTTTACAGTGTCATTTAAATTAAAATAAGTATTGCACCTTTCAAGATAAAAATCACAAAGTGCTTCACAGAAAACCTAAAACAGAAAAACTAAAATCAACCAAAAGCAAGTTTAAAAAGATGAGTTTTTAGCTGTTTTTAAAAGAGACCACTGAGTCCACAGATCTCAAGCTCAAAGGGAGAGGGTTCCAGAGTCTGGGGGCCACTGTTACAAAAGCTCTGTCACCCTTTCGTTTTCAGCCTCGTATGATGGACGACCAGCAAGCCCTGGTCACATGACCTCAGGGACCTGCTGGGGATGTATGGATGTAAAAGATCTCTGATGTATGTTGGTGCGTGTCCATGCAGAGCTCTAAATGTCAAAGTCATAACCTTAAAGTGGATTCTGAATTTAATGGGGAGCCAGTGCAGCAGGATCAGCAGGGTTGTGGCATGGGGGTACTTGGAAGACTTGATCAGAAGCTTTGCAGCAGCGTTCTGAACAACCTGCAGACGCTCCAAGGAGGCTTTACATAAACAAACATATTCCAAACGAGAGTAAACAAATGCATGTATGACAATTTCCAGTTCTGAGCGTGACACAATGGGGCTCGGCTTAGCAATATTTCTCAAGTGAAAAAAACGGGAGTGAACCACAGTTTTATCAAGAGCGTCCAAAGTCAGAGCTGAGTCAAACGTTCCACCAAGGTTCTTGATAGAAAGTTTGGCAAATGTAGCAAGAGGACCCGAGTTTTCCATAACCCGAAGTACAAACTTCTGTCACGGCCTGGCTCATGTATTTATTGTATTCTGTTGTCTCGCTCCTGTTACTCTACTTCCTTGTGTCTGTATGCGTGTATTATTTACGTTCGCGCTGCCGGAGAAATGGCGACCCCGGAAGTATTCCTTGCTGGAGACAGCCACACCTGTCGCTCGTTATCCGCGGCCAGCTGCAGCGGATTACCGTTGTCAGGAGCACTGGATTTCAGAGGTTGGCTGAGGTCCAGTCGGTGCGTAAGTCTTAAACGTCAAACCCGAGCAAGGAGCGGAGCGGGTCTTCATTGGAGTAGAGTCACGGATTGCAATTGAGTTTTGTTTGTTTTTTTTGGTGGGCGAGAAATTGAGAAATAAACTAAAAGCAGCTTTATTGCTGAACTCACGGAATACGTCAACAAACAAAAAACTAAGAAGGCAGGAACGAGGATCTTACAAATTAGGCACTATGGAAGAAACAGAACACATGGGACACAACATGAGAAAGATTGCAACAAAGAACGCAAGTAACCTGAGGGTTTAAATAGACAAGAGAAGACGAGGGCAAAGTGGAGATGCCAGATGAACAAACACACAGCTGAACGAATTCAAGCAAAGGAGAGAAAGGGAAGCAAAACTGTACCCAGCGCACACAAGCTGAGAGGCGATCAACACACAACCAGAAGTAAAAGAGCACGGGGACAGAAACACAGACAGGAAGGGAACCAAACATAGACTTCATACAGGCAAGACTGGGCACAAAATGAAACGTCATCTCACGAGGAACTGAGGACAACAATGTGAGGACTACAACAGAACCCAAGTGCGCTTCATCTTGGGATTGTGAACAGATGGCCGGACATTCTCCTTCAGGAAGTTTTGGTAGACACAGAATTCACTGTTCCATTTACCACAGCAAGACTTCCAAGTCCTGAGGCAGCAAAACAGCCCCAAATCTGCACACTACCATCACCATATTTTTCTGTTGGTATGATATTCCTTTTCTTAAATGCTTTGTTACTTTTGCCAGATATAATGGGATGCACACCATCCAAAAGGTTTGTGGATCCAAAAAACCTTTGCCTATAGATATAGATATGTAGATAGTGGGAAATATTTTGGAATTTTACACAAGAAACTATCTTGAGGGTTGATGATTCAATGATATTTTGGATATTCCCCAATCCACACAGGTAACAATAAAGGCTCACGAATACACATACACTCATGTAAATTTCTTGATTAGTCTTGCTGAAGGTTCTACAATGTATTTTAGCAAGACAACACCCAAGGCCTGTTCTGATTAGTGATCATGATTGACTACAACTTATTGCCAGCATTAAAAGAGAAACTATTTGAGTAACCGTTGAATTGACCAGTAGTATCGTTCCAACTTGTGTAAATCTACAATTACTGCATGTTTCTAATTTGTGTGCCTTTTGTCACAATGATAACAGATGTTTGGAGGAGTAAAGGTGAGGCTTTCAAACCTAACAACACTATACCAGCAGTCAAGCATGGTGGTGGTAGCATCATTCTCTGGGGCTGTTTTGCTTCCAGCGGTGCTGGTACATTGCACAAAGTGGCTAGAACAATGAAGAAGGAGGACTACCGCCAAATTCTTCAACTTCACCTCAAATCAGCAGCTAGACGGACACGACCAGGTCTTCCAGTAGAAACACACATCAAAATTAAATAAAGCAGGCTAACATTAAACTTCTGGGATTGCCTTCTCAACCTTGAGCTCAACCCAATTGAAAATTGGTGGACTATGCTTTAAAGCTAGGCTCATGCCAAGAAACCAACCAACTTAACTCCATCACAATCTACTGATTATGTAGTGTGAGTTGAGTGTGAAGTGGAAGACCCAAAATGCAAACACTGTACACAGGTAGGATTTAACAAAAAGGAGTCTTTTATTTAGGCTGTTGAAAATGTCGATAAAGCAAAAAAAATGAAATCCAAAGGAGAAAAGTAAGGAAGTAGGCACATAGGGTATGGAAACAGGGAGGTGTGTGTGTCAGACACACAGAAGGGCAATCGTGAAAGTGAATACAGCTGTGGGAAACAGGACTCACACACACTCATACACATGTGTGATGGGTGTGCTCTTTTTGAACCCCAGTTAAGGATATATTGTTTGGCACAGAGAGCCCACATTGAATTTCACATGGACAAACACACTTACTTAGAAAATTACAGCTGTGCTTTGAGATTCCAGAGAAAACACTGTTTTGAAATCGTGGTTTGTTTGACTGTCTGGATAGATTTTCTGGTTTGGCAATAAAATCAGTGCAGAAACATGACTTTCAGCCTCATTTTGAAGACCAGATGAAGCCGAC
Organism: Pelvicachromis taeniatus; assembly: GCA_015108175.1. Classification (NCBI taxonomy): domain Eukaryota; kingdom Metazoa; phylum Chordata; class Actinopteri; order Cichliformes; family Cichlidae; genus Pelvicachromis; species Pelvicachromis taeniatus. The sequence continues at coordinate 13,662 of VURO01018416.1, forward strand.
CGCTACATTCTTCCTTTGGGTTACATTACACAAAAGGCAATTATCATCTACAGCAACTCTAACTTCAAATAGTCTTATTCAGCACTGACCAACAGCATCATACTATTTTAAATTGAACTGTTTTAAATGTTCCTGAGCAAAATAGTGCTGTTGTTGTACTTACACTTATTCACCAATGGATGAGATTTATGTAACATCTCAGGGCTCATTACTATTTTGTGTTTTTCCGTCTAGGTAACAAAATATTTTGGAGACATAAGAAAACAACTTTATACCCAAAATCAATGTACATTTTAAAAGTGTTTATTTCAGTTGTAATGCCCCATCATCAAAAGCAGAATAAGGGAAAGGGGAAGGACGAAAAACACCCTTGCATTAGTCAGGAAAAAATTTAAATGTTTCAGACTCATAAGATGTGATTACAACTGTGTCATGTGCACTTGGACTACGTGCATTACTGTAGGTATCTACAGACAGCCAACTGTTATTACATTGCATGGGAATGCAATGTAACGACAGCTGGGAAAGTTGCTATTACCAACTAGCCTCCAGCTAATAAATACAACTTTCAATGCCTGTTTCTTGTCTTTCTGGAAAGCTAACCTTGACATAAAAACCTGTGGTTTTATATTTACCAGACAGAAATTGGGCTTCTTTTCTCAGCAAGAAAGAAAACGTTTCCAACAACTGCAAAGGATGTCATAAGAGCTAAGAAATTGTATTAAATATCTTCAAGTAACATAAAGTGAAGAAAGAAATCCAGTTTAAGTTTGCATTTATAAAAAAAAAAAGCCTGCTGACTCCGTGCTTGCATATACTAGAAGTGGAGACTAATGAAGAGCAACATTTAAGAATCATTCCTAATCTCACAACCATTGTGCACAGCACAGATAGAAATTGGCCTTATGGGTGAGTGTTTTCCTTTTGTTCAGATTAATTCTGCTTCAGGGCTTGAGTGAAGTGTTGCCTACAGGTGGCCACGGCCAACACGGACTAAAGCCTGCCCATCCTACATATACAGAGAGATTCTGGGCTGTTGCAGATGAAATATGACCAACAATGAAAGAATTATGACATGAGGTTCAAAGTTGGCCTTTCTAACAGTCTTGTTTTGCCTGAGGAAAAAAGTGTTGGAAATTTAGTGGTTGGTTACAATGTAACCAACCACTAAAAGTGGAGCAGGAGGTAATCAACTTGAAATGAAAAGTCCAGAACAAACTCAAAAGGGAATGGTTGGAAGTAAAATGTAAGAAAATAAATGCTCGGGATTGGAAAAAAAAAAAAATAAATTTGCCAGCAGTTGTTATGACCGAGCCAAAAGGGATATACAACAACAAACACGCTTGATCAAGCATGCTTGATCAAGCATGCTCGATCCATGCTTGATCGAGCATGTATTAGCATGTTACAGTTTGCATCGATCAAAGCCGACAAACCCACCAACCCTTTATTTCGAACATATAAAGAACTGTTAACACATATAAAAATCAAATAAACGCAAAATCACCCACAGCAATCCTATTCACAAGGAATAATAACAAAAACAAAATGCTGACCATTTCCCTTTCCAAAAGGAGAAGGAGAAAACAAATACTTGATGTTCTGTTCACGTTTGTTAAAACTGTGTCACGCAGAGTGGCTTATACGGCTGCAAAAATCCAAGTGTATCATAAATCTGCAGGATATGCAGACACGCTTAGGGAGGCAAACGTGAACAGAAGACAAGTTGTTCATTGCGCGATGTAGAAATTCTGAGTGACTGTAAAAACCAGAACAACTGAAAACCTAAAACTAGGGAAACAAACACAAAATACAGAAATAGATGATCTGACAAAGGATTTGTTAAGAAAGCGATAATATATTTAAGGGGAATAGTAGACAGGTGGGTAGTAGAAGACTCATGGAGTAAATCACAGGAGAGGAGATGAAGGAAGCAAAACTAAAAGCAAAACGCAAGGATCACTGACTCTCAAAATAAAACAGGAAGTGTAATAACTCAAAGGGGAAGACACACAGACATGAGAAAAGGGAGCAAAACTAAACACACTAGAGAATATAAATACAAATAAAAAAGATTAAACAAACCATGGATCACAAGGAATAAAATAAGCAGTCAAATGACCCAATACCATAACACAGGCACCTTTAGGAAGCTAAGCAGTTATTCATACATTAGGATTTATAGCCAGTAACTGCTATTTTTCTATAGAAGCTTTTCATAATTGAAATGGTAAATATCTGATGAGCTGTAGCAACAGTTAAGAACAGTTATAATCCTAGAAGTTTAAAAACAAAATCATTTGAGATAAAGTTACACTTACAAAAAATTCTTATTGTTTCTGAGTCCACACGTTGTACTTCTCCACGGTCGTCACACCTGAATGTAATGAATGATGAAGAGTGGGTCACTAAAACGTGGACAGTCTGGCCAACAGCAGTTTGCTAAGCTTATTTAATGATAATAAGTTTAATCAGGTTAGTAATGATTTCAGCCTTTACATCTATCAGCAAAAGTGTGTGGCTCTTTAAGAGAATACACCATATATATAAAAGACCTTTCTAGACAGTATTGGATCACCCACTGATTAATTTTATGTGCTTGCTTATCTGACTGACGAATAGTCGGTGTAGTGCTGTGTAGTGTCTAATCATCATTAGACACTACACAGCACTTTACAAAATGAGCATCATTTGCATTCAGTCAGACTTGGCATGGAAAAGTTGAAAGTTCTTGCTTTCTCTTGGCTTCATTGCCAGGAGAAAGCTTTTCTCTGTTGCAAAGTTGCATCTCATTAAATTACAGGACTTATGAAGCAAAGTCCTTTGGACAAGGCCAAACTGGTGATGCACAGCACCATGTTCAGTGAAAAACAAACAGAGCACATCAGCACTATCACCATCAACTCTCTTGTATAGTAAAGTATTGCAGGGTCAAAGGTGAGGCCATGGGAGGGAAAGCTTGCCTGAAACTGAGTCATGCAACAGGTCAGTGATCCCAAGCACAGCAGAATGGCTGAAAAAGAAAAGGATGTTGGCATGTCCCAGTTAAAGTCCAAACCTCATTCTGATTACATTTCTGTATCGGGGTCTAATAACAATGTCAGAAGAGAGAACAATGTGAGAGACTGATTAAATATATACACCGGTGAAAAAAAAAAGCTATTAAATTAATGGGGTGTACTTGGTATTTCCCAAGACTCAGAGTTTTGTGTGAACGTTTCCTTTCACTTGACTGTATTTGGGATGCTGTCTTCCTTTCTCTTGCCCACATTTGAAAAACACAAATCACTGTCCAGCGAGAGTCTGTTAATGCAGCGAATCGCAGACAAAATCAGGCTGTACTCTTTGGGTCGGAATTTAATTTCTGTCCTGTTTAACAGCCTAAGTTTAATCTCTGTGAAATCTGTGTCTGTTCAGCAGTCTCAGAAGAAAAACTGTCAGGGGTTCACAGTAAAGTGTGAAAAGACATAAAACACTGGATTCAAGGCACTCTCAGTTGATAATCCAGCATCATGAATATATCTGTTTCACCTGAAGAGATTTGCGAGAATATTTCTGTTACATAACACACACTGCCAGGAATGCATAAGCTATGTAATGTAATATGAGAATACACATAGGGCTCGGCTTTCTGATCCTTACGCAGCGTTAATAACAGGACCCAAACATACACATTTCACAGCTGTTAGTATACACTTAATCCTCTTCAGTGTTAGTAAGCATACAGAAAGTTTTTCACGGTTTTCTGCTGTGTAACTTACCCCAAAATGCAGCTGAGGAGCAGATATGCGAATGCGTCAGAGTGAGGCTGGGGTTGGGAGGGAAAGTCAAACATCCAGCTGACGTCAAGATGTGGGAAGTATCCCACTTAGGAAGCTGTAACTGACATCTGGAAGAGACTGAGTTCAGCCTTCAGTGCAATACAATAAAGTTGTGTCTGCTCTGAATATAAGTGAACCATGAAGAATCCTATTGTTTACCTTTTTTTTTATATGTTTTTTGTCATCAAGTATATTTGTCCTGCTCATGATAAGGCCGACACTGCATTAATGTTTCTGGATTTAAAACATATTTAGTTCATAAGCTATATACTGTGACGGCTCCATAAATAGCATTTTAACTTTTTTGGTCTGTCGGTAAATATAACACATAATGACTGTGTATTTTCTTTCGCTTGACACATGGGGAAAACGGGTGATTTCCCGTTAAGGCGACATGGAAGGGATCCAGTATTTGCTGCTTTCAAGTGCTGTCGGAAATCTCAAAATTTTACTTGACCTCGATCGAACAACCTAAACTTCCAATGTCTTGAAGTTCAAGAGAGAGAAGCTACACTCAAGTGTTTTTCAATAAATTTCTTCATTCTTTAAGCTGTTCTATACGTCTGATTTTCTGCCTTTTTTTTTCATATTTTTAGAAAAAAAATGCTTTTTTTCCCCAGAAAAAAAAAGGCCATCTTACAGTCTGCCACTAAGAATTGCATCTTGACTGACGATGGTGATGATCTGGGTATAAAGAGACAGCATTTGTACGGGAAAAAAGCATACTGATTTACTAGCTTTGTCTCTGCTTACACTGTGCTCAATTTGATGAGGGAGGCAAAAATCACTTATATAGCTATTGGCTTGATCACCACATCGAGCTAGAAAGGATGTGCATGAGGTCAGGACAAATAGGATTAGAGATGGAAATGTGTTTACAAGTGAAGAGAGTCTGCTGAAAAAGCAAAAGGAGTACTTAGAGGAGCTTTGAATGATTGAAACAATGCCAAGAGAGGAAGCCTCTGCATGAGGAAGTCAGAAGTGGCAGAGAAGTATGTGGGAGTGGTGTTGGACGTGTATGAGACAGCAGTGAGATGTGTGGTAGAACTGACAGATGGGTTTAATGTGGGGTTGATAAAGGCCAGCTATGGTGTACGGTTTGGAGATGGTGGTACTGAACTTCAATAAGCTCTCTGTTTATGAGATAGTTGCATTTTTTCGCTGGAAGAAACTGATTTGTTGTGAGAACTGTTAATAGGTCACCAGTAATTAATGGATGTGGTTTTCTTGCAATTTGCACACAATATGAGCAAGGGGTTACAACAAGGACGGAGACACATAATGATGCAATTTTGTTTTCTATTACAAATTACAGGGAGCTTTCTTTATTTTCTGCATATGTCTGTACCCATTAGAAGCAGTAGTATTATTAAAAACATTCATATTTGTAATTGCAAGGCCAGGTCCAACCAATATCCAGAGGACAAGGGATGGTCGAAGAGGAAAAGACAATACACTGTGCTGTCAAGAAAGCAGAAGATAACAGAGAGTGGTGGGTAGAAGAAGAAGAAGACTGATTGATTTCAGACATGTAAATAAAATGAAAGCGCACTGTAAACAAGAAAATGTCACTTTTGAACGGTACTGTTTTGTGCTTTAATGCAATGCTTAGTCTATTCTACAATTTTACTCTAAATATGAATAATTTTAAAACTTCTAGTTTTTTAAAGACTTTGCATCTTCAAAGAAAGTTTATGACTCCCTTTGGCAACAGACCCCCCCCCAATACGCAGTGGTTTTGATCAACTTTCACATGTATTTTATGGATTTTTTCCAGACCTCCAGTTTCAATATAGTAACACCTCAGAAAAGCAAAGAACGAGAAGTGAGTTCTGATTTATCACATGCTTTGCTTTAGACAAGACTGAGATGCTTTTAGGCAGTTAGGAATATATTTAACATGGGATTTCCTGCAAATGTTGTCATCTCTTATCACAATATCAGTTGAAGGTGTGAATTGGTGGTTTGGAAACTCCCTCACTCACCGAGGAGACTGCATGTCACACATATACCAAGCTTTTAGCTAAGAGCTATTTGTGAGTTGCCTTGTTGGTGCAAAAATACTGATTTATGCTTTTCAAATTGAGTTATCTTTATATTTAACTAATTGGGAGTCAAATTGTATCTTTTTGTGGCAGGCTGCTAGTAACAAAGTCCCAAAAGATATGATTTAAAATTGCTTTTTGCTAAATTGTCTTTTTTTTATGCTGTAGGGATTTGTGTGCCAGTGTTTAGTAGCTTAAGAGAAAACAAAATTCCTGTGAAAATGGCCATGTACAAGGGCTAGACTTAAAATGCAGCTTTCCAAAACATCAGCGTTCATTGCATGTAATATTACTTAATAATTACATTCTATATAAATACATTGATGCACTATTTTCAGTGAAAAGGCGGGGCCTGGATGTTCTCACAACGCCTGTGATTTCCACCCAGAGTTGGACTGGAAGGAAAACACAATTTGGGAGATTTGGGAGAAAAAAAAAACCCATCTCAAGAAGAAAATACATTTAAACAAGTTCCTGAAAACAATTCATAAAAAACAAAGCAACATGAAATGAAAGTGGAAGCAGATGAACTACTTAGCCAGTGTTTGTCACGCGTCTTTGTGGGTTTCTCGCTGCGTTAAGTTGCTTCCTCTCACAAGAAACGACAATCCGTGAAGGGACCACGGACCGGAGCGGCAGACGAGCGCAGTCCTGGTTTTCCTCCCACTCATTCCACAGTGAAGCAGCTGACGTTGGTTAGATTGTTAGACGAACTCTGTGTATTACTGTAAGCTGAAGTGTGAGTACTACGTTTCTGGCAGGAACACTGAAGAAGTGTTAAATCGGGCCTAATGGATTCATTCCACGTTGTTTTTCTGTGTTTTTGCTGCATGGCGGAGGTAGCTTCCCACGGTGAGTAGCTATGATAGTAGCTAACTACAATATGTGCTAAAGTGGTTCGTGTGAGACTGTAAACACGTCGATATTGGAGCGTGTGAATCAAAATGTGTTAAATGAATTGTCAGGAGATATTTTCGTCGTTTGTTTTCTGTGTGTGTGTGTGTGTGTGTGTTGTTAGGGAAAAGACGGTACATGGCTAACGGCTAACACACGGTCAAGGAAAGATTACAGGAAAAAGGAGGTTATTTCCTGTGGCTCCAGAGTTGACCCTGCACATCTAACATTTAGGCGTCCAACCGCAAGGATTTGGTCTCTCCTCAGTAAAGGAAAGTCACCAATACTGATTTTAACAGGTTTATTTTGTATGTAGGGTTCATAATTATGGGAACCTTTTATAGGAAAGCTATCAGGAAAGCCCCTATGCGTTTGTTTTGACTCTGTGATGAAGGTTTGTGCTTAAATGCACCATGCACCCCGTTGCCACCACCCCAGAGGTCCATTTTGAGCCAGGAAAAGACCTGAGCTGGTTTAAAAATATGTGGATTTTCCTTGTTACAAGTTATTTCATGTAGTTGTGTATTGATGGCGTTGTGAAGCTGTTGCTGGAAACAAAAAAACAAAACAAAAAAATGCATTTAAAACACGATGAGGTGTGTGTTTTTGCCTGAATATCTCTGAATATCTCTCTTGCTTTGTCCATATGTGGCCACTAACCTATGCAGTATACTTAAAACTTGCTGTCAAGCATCATTGTGAGTGTTAATCAGAGTTTGTGTATAACCTGCACAAACTGGATTCCCTTCAGCTTTCTGGAGGTTATCTTTATTTCCCCATTGTAGTTTTAGGTGTTGCCCAAACCTTTCATTGCGCAATGTGTTTCAACACAGTTGTCCAATATTCTTGGCAGGAAGAGGTAAGGAAGCCCACTGTGTATGCTGCAGTGTACGCGAACATTCAGCAGTGTTGGAGTAGGGGTGCATCTAAAAGCTGCAGGACAGTAGCTCTCGAGGACTGGAGTCACCACATTAAATTTGAGGTTACGTCAAGATCTAACTGTGTTTGCTTCAAATCATAGATGATAGTGAGGTAATAGCAGATCTTAAAGGCACCAACCAAATAAGTATTGACCCTGCGCAGTCTTCAAAGACTATGAGAGACACACACACACACAGACATTAAGTGTAGACGTCTACGCCTCATTTATATGTTTGTTGTATGTGTGTTGCTATAAATACTCAGGGATTTAGTGTTTTGTCAGAGTCAGGAATAAAACCCAGCTATTTGCTGTTGACAGAAAATAAGACCCATTAAATAATAAATTACATTTTTACTCCTTTAAAGAGCCTTCAGATCTTTTGCTATCTGTGTGACAGTTCTTCATAAGGTAGCTAATTTCCCAGAAGCGTCACAGAGAAATGTAACAAATGTCACCGCATTACTCCAGTTGAGCTTTGTTTCTTCCTTGTTTATGCACTGTTTTTCCACAGTGAAGTGAAAATCGTGACAGGAATTGAAATCTTTTCAGTCTTGGCTCCAGTGGAAGAAAAATCATAACTTAACGCCCATGTTTTGACTTCTGTGAAGTTAATGAAAGTAGAAATATTGTTTGACAATCAGGGGAAGTAAGCACCAATAATAATGAAGTACGTGTCATTTGATGGCTCATCTATAATTTAAGGCTCAGTCATGATAAATAATAAATATGTTTTGGGCTCCAGCTAAATTTATTCAGAGAGTTGGGCAACATTTAGACTTTTATAAACACATCTTTAGGAGATTAAGGTAAAAAGGAAATGTCATATATCTTTACTTGATTCGTATCTCATTTGTAACTAAGTTTTGACATTATGGTTTGTGTGTAAACTCGGTTTGGTTTGAGAGCCACAAAGATTGTAACTTGATTTTAGGCTTTTTTATTTTACCGTTTCCATTGACTGGTATGTTTGGCAAGACATAATAGACAAGCTAGCGACCATAAAAACTCCAAATATACTAAATGTCCAACAGTTACAATATAAAACGCAAGGTGTGCGATAAAAGAGCACCATAACCCCTTTCCTTGTGGTATCTTTTAATTCAACAATAAATACATTCATATTTAAGCTTATTCCACTTCCAGGGCTAAAAAGCCAGGAGAATAACTAATAACTTTACTTGGAAGATAAACATTTGATGTAAAAAGCTCACCTCTGCATCACAGCAGAGGTGTAAAGCTGCTGTTTAATAAGCAGGGAAATCCCTCAAGTTGTTCCATTTCTTTTACTGTAAAGAAGACATTGCAACAAAACAACAACAAAAAATAATTAATAAACTATACAAGATGTCTTTAGGAATGAAATTGCTTCTTTTTAAAAAAACAAAAAAAACAATACACCTCGTATTCCACATTCAACCTGCCTGCTCTGATTAGAAAAGCACGCTGTATAGGAAATCTGTCAGCATGGCTGCTTGGAACTTAACCATAGACACAGAAGCACCATGGTTAATCACCTGGACTTTGTTGCGTTAACTAAAGCCAGAACTATTTTTGTTAATGCACATTGCCGTTTTTTTTTCTTTCCTCCAATACACCATTGTGATAAAACAAAACAATGGTTCCTCTGTAGTATAAAAAGCAACTTATTTGGTTGTGTAGAGGCAGGAAGTCACTATTGTTTTTAGTGACGACAAATCGGAATCATGATTCCAGTTAAATTAACAGTTTTGAAAATGACTCATGACCTGAATCATCTTTAAATACTTGCAACACAATGCTTCCTATTGCAAAACGCAGCAATATGTATGCCCCCAAAAAACGGCTTCTGTTGGGCCTGATGAAAACCTCTGGCATGCTTCTTCTGGCCTCTCAGACATCATCTGTGTAGACTGATGGATTATATCACATGGCAGTCTTGGATACTCGAATTGTGCAAACTGTGAAGGGTGCTGAATTAGGGGTTGGCGATATATCAAATATACTCAGTGTATTGCAAGTTTTTCCACGTGCGATGGTTCTAATGGTTTTATCATAACTATCGAGTATAAATTGCCACAGAAAGGTTTTTTTTTTTCTACCACATGCTGTGAATGCAGAAATGTACAAAAATGCTGTAAAACTATTGCTGCAGGGTAGGCAGCACCACAAATTTATTATTCGACCTGCTGAAAAGTCATCCACTGCAAAATTAAGACCGTTTTAAACTCCGCATGTCAACGTCTGTTAAAATGTTAAATAAACCAGCCGTGATACCTGTGGCTGTTCTTGGTCAGTTGTTTTCATACTCACTATCTAGACTTTTGTTTCTGTAGCACCGTTTTAATTTCAGTTGTTTTGTTTTTTTTTTTTTTTTTTTTTTTTTTTTTTTTTTTTTTTTTTTTTTTTTTTTTTTTGT
>VURO01018417.1:0-23461 GCA_015108175.1 Pelvicachromis taeniatus
AGCGCTAGCGAGTGGGCTAGTTGCTAGTAGCGGCAGTGCACGGCTCGCCTTGGAAGAGCCCCGCAAAGTGGGCCGCGCACCGGGTACAGGGTACAGGGCCAGCGAGAGCCAGCTTGCTAATCTAGTCTCTTTTTCGTGCTAATTCGTACAAAGTAGTGCCTACTTTGGTTGGCGGACGGACATGTGACCAACATATCACTCTTTTCTGTGTCTGATCACATGCCTTTCCGCCAGGCAAAATGGTGGAACAAACCAAAACAAATCCTCTTACGGTGTCACAAAAATCATGAAAAAGCCTTAGAAAAGCCGCACCAGACAATAAGCCGCAGGGTTCAAAGCTTGAGCAAAAAGTAGCGGCTTATAGTCCGGAATTTACGGTAAGCATTTCTTTTGAACACCTTTACTCCTCAGTGCAGCCTGAACTTTTTTAGGTTTCTATAAGTGGTCTTCATGAATCGTTATCCAGGCTTATTGAAGGACCATTAAAGCTCTTCTTCTGTTTGCCGTCCTTTGTTGTCCTCTGTCAAGATAAGCACACACTTCTCTAATAATATTGAGGTCTGAGGTCTGGGGAGGTTAATTGATAACTTACGGTGTTACATTGTGTGTTTTCCTATCCAGGTTTGCTTTTGCTGCCTTAGCAGTTTGTTTGGGATCTTTGTCATGCTGAAAAATAAGCCATTACAAAGTGGTGGATCAAATTCTGACGGCACTTTTCTGTGTTCATACTTCCATCAGTCTTGAAAAGATTTCCAAAATCACAGGCTGAAATATAAGCCCCCAAATCTTGACTGAGCCTCCACCGTGTTTCAGAGATGCCTGTAGACACTCACTCTTGTCCCTCTCTTCTGACCTCCTCCGTACGTACTGATTGGATACTTTTGATTGGACTCAAAATGTAAAAATTCATGAGATCTTTTGCCAATGATTTTCAGTCCAGTTCTTGTGTACTTTTTTATACTTGCACTTTCCCCCTTGGGTTTGAGCAAAAGAGTACTGCTGCCCAAGAAAGCTTACAGAATTACAAGAAAGTCTGGCACTTTGGAAGCAAAATATAAAGAAATGAGAGCTGACTCAAAACTATTGTGCAGCGCTGTACACATCTGTTTCCTGTGTGATCTGAGAAAATGCAAGGTGTACACCTTTTGGTGTTCATCCACAACCTGGATGCACTTTCTCGACTTTGTTGTGCACATTTACATTTCTGTTTCTCCTGAAACCTTGATATTAACGCTGCACTCTGGCAGTTGAAGAAGGTTTTGTTTGCATACTGTAATAATGGAGGGAGGGATCAAGGGTTTGATTTTGGGCTCTCAATACTTTGACCTCAGCCGCCCATGTTGATAACATGGGTGGAGACTCTAGGATGACCCCAGTCTTCAATATTATTCCATTCTGCCCGCCCCTTCCTCTCCTGCCGGGAAACCCCTGTTCAGCTTCACCCTGCCAAGCTGTTCATTAACAGGAGCTGGTTGGCGTCCTGCTTGCTAATCAAGCTGGATTGGAGAGTCTGGCTAATTAGCCGACATCACTGTGCTGACCCCCCACGTTTCTGTTTTCATTGCTGTCTCTTGGCTGCTTTGAGTCTTTTGATCAGCCCTGTGCTCTGTGTCTTTTTTTATCCATGGCCTCGTATGCAAATCTGCCCGACACTACTAAAGGGCAAATGCTAAAATGTTTTTAGAGATATGAGGATATATTAAAGAACAACACAACACTAATTAAAAAACAAAATGAAAGCATACCTTGGACTGGTATATTTTCCATCCATAGCATAGGAAAAGCTGTCTTTTGATTAAAAGCACAGACTAATGAGATAAAAGTGTGTTTTAAATGCGTTAGTAATATTCTCGCACCGTCTCCTTTTAAGAACGATCAAAACTGATGATAAAATAATTGTCTTCTATTTTCTGCTCTGCACATTCATAAAGTGCACTCGGACTGGGATGCGCTCTGTCAATGTGTCTCTGTTGTTGTTTTTAAGAGAATATCAGATTGTACCCATCCTTTTTTTTAACAGCTCCACTGGTGCACACATGTTGTCACAAGCTGTGCACACATGTCTCTTAATAGCTTTGGGAACTGAGAACACCAAACTGGAAATAATTCTAGAGAATTCTACTTTGCATCTAATGCATTTGTGCTGATGTAAAATCACCCTGCCTGTGCGTAGGACATCTGGGAAATCCTGTTGGCCCTCATATTACCAAGGGGCATCCTCCATGCTACCATCCAGTCAACACGTGCCGTAACACCACCTGGCTGCGGGCTGCCATCATGGTCTTCCTCTGTTGAGCCTAGTGATTGAGTTCATCGCTGCTTTCAGTGTTACGCTCTGCTTCCCCTGCTGTTCTGCCAAAGCAGCGCCACCCAGTCTGTCTTGAATTTCCCATTAAGACCCAATTAGGCTTTAATAGGGGATAGAAGCCACAGGAGTAAACCCTTCTGTCCCGCAGCTCTCAGAAAGAATGTGTTAATGGACAGCCTAGTGTGTGCAGTGATGTGTAGTCAGGTACACTCATTTACAGGTTTCATTTTCTGCATCATTACGACTCGCCCTAGTAAATCTTTAAGTGGAACTTTGCAAAGCAGGCACAGCAGACAGTGTAAACCTACCAGGCTGGATGCTGACAACAGCTCGTGTGTTTAGCTACAAGTGGTTTGACGTGAGATATATATTTATTTACAACACATAACAACCAGCATCACTCATCCATTAGCCTAGTCTTTGGCATGGTCCTAGGGAAGGAAGTGTTTTCCTTTTGCTTATCTTTTAACATTTGAAATGAAGTTTCGTGTAGACTTGAATTGCTGATGTGCTATATCTGCGTGAAATTTACTACATTAATTTCCTTCTCATTATTGTAATAACTCTACTGTCATACGGTAGTGTTAGTGTAAATGATATTATCTTTTCTGATTTATTACAAAATCCATCCATTCATTCTGAGCCTGTCCCAGCTGCCATAGGGCGAGAGGCAGGATGCACCTTGGGCAGGCTGCCAGTCTGTCACAGGGCTAACAAAGAGAAGTCATTCACACTCACAGACACTTTAGAATCACAGATTAACCTAATGCTACTCACTTGAAGAGAACCCACAGAGACATGAGGAGAACGTGCAACAGTGCTAACTACTTCACCATCATGCTTATTACAAAATACCTGTAAAATTGATAATAATCCCCTTGGCAGTACTTGAATATAGCCTAGTGTTAGGTTACTGTTTATATATATATATTAGCGTCAGCGTGTGTATGCAGTGTGAGAATTTTAGCTCAAAGCTTTACATGGTTTATGACTTGGATGCGGATACAGTTTGAATTAAAAAACAAACAAACACACTATTCAATCATCACATTAAATGACTTGTAAATAAAGCAACACATCTGTACGTTTACAAATGTGCCATCTGTCTCACTGGTTTAATCACGTCTTAAGCCATTTTCATTCAGTGCAGCTCTAAACTTTTTGAGAAATGGAGCTGCAAACACCCGATGCAGTCGCACAGGACATCAAACCGTCTTTAACCTGCCAACTCCCTAGTGCAAAGTATTAACTTGTACAAACATGTATTTATTTGTCTTTTTGTTCTGAGTGTTTTCCATTATCTGGGAACATTAAGCCATGGTTCACCCTTAGAAAAACTGATGTGAAATACACAATTCATGTACAGCCGAATGTTTGTCCTGGCTGCCGTCACTCATTTATGCCGTAGATGAGGGAATAAAGCAAAAGGGGAAAACAAGAGGATTATCCTTCAGGATCAGCTGTGTGTGGGTGGATGTGAGTAAGTACTACAAGTGCAGTCCCTCTCTCTCTCTCCCTCTCTTTCACTCTCTCCACTCACGTCTGTCAACCCCTCCGTTATCCTTGTATGTCCTTGGCTAGCATACTAACTACTGACCTGTAGTCAGCGCGGTGGGGGTAACTAAGTATAGATATATAGTATAGGTATATATAGTATATACAGTATTGATATATGCTGCGTGTGAGTTTGTAATTGCATGAAAAGAATAACTTTGCGAAAGATTTTGAATATTTTGGTGATCGTAGCTGACATGAGAACAGGTGTTTGCATGATTTAGATGTGTATGGTTGCAAAGCTTCTGCATCAGATTTGCTGTCAATGCTGAATATGTTGTATTTTACACCCCCTTATAGATTGTTAATTTCTCCTTACTTGACTGTTTCACACATGAAAGTTTTGGTAAAGTTTGCTGTTGGCGTAAGGTGTTACCCCAGCCCAAACTGTGTTTTTCCATCTAAAAATAAAAAAAAATAAATTCAACAAACAACAAAACAAGCAAAAATGAACCCTTTAACACATAATTTCCCTGTAAATCATAATTTAACATTTGCTATTGTAGATAAATATGACATATGTCTGCACAAATTTAGCACTTGGAGCAGTGTAGCATATTTCTGCAATGTCTGAAAAGGAAGCATTTCTCTTAGACCAGTAATGGTGTAAAGCCTCAGCAGGCTGACATGGAAGAAAGTGGCAAAGCACTCTCACGAAGAGCCCGAATGAGTCTCTGTTGCATTAGTCCAGAGGCCAGTGTCAAACTGACTGAAATGACATTGATCACTGTGGCGCCTCACTGCGCGATACTGTCAGCTCTCGCTGAGATACGGGTCATGCGTCTCCTTTTACTGATGATTTATTTCTCTGGGTTCAAGCGCTTTTCATTCGTTCTATGTTTGACATTATATTTTTCATGATAGGAAAAAACAGGAGGGATATTCTGAGGACTGGTACTTTTTCTCATAGGATAAGAGAAGCTTTCCTGCTTCCAGGGAATATATATTGGCAAGTGTTCAAATAGATGCAGGGAAAAAAATGTAATTAAGACTGGCCTGGACAGTGTTATTAATTCAAATCCACTTAAAGGAACACTGTACTAACTGAAATAAATTTACAGGACAGCACAAGTTGAGAATGAGCAGGAACGCACTTTAAATGTGTTCGTGGAAAAATGGCAGTCTTCCAGATTTCTCTCTAGCAGAGAGTACATCTGAAGCCTCATGTTGTATGTGTGAAATTAATGAATGTATGCAAGTGACTGGGAGCCTTCCCTGTATACCGTGCTGCTGTAATATTTAAAGTGATCTGTGCCTTATCGCATGCCCTACACATTATATCAGTAGCGATGATATGCCAGCCATACGTTTACCCGATGCATCATGCGTATGTTTGCACTGGGCTCTTGCTATTTACTGCTGTGTACACAAATATATGACACAGGGAGGTAACTGGTTTTGCTTGTTTAACAGATCACATAAAGACAAAAGAGCTCAGACTTTACTTAACGCCTGCAGATATTTACTTAAGACGTTTGCGCCCACTCCAAGTAAATACTGTATCTTATGTGCTGAGATGGAGTGTTAAGTGAAATGGACTTGTAATTGTTGCATTACCATTATGCTGCTTAGTTGAATTGGTCCTAAGGAAAGATACCTTCAGTAACGGCAGCTCACACCGCTATTTATAGTGTTGCAAATGTAACAAAGCTTTATTTTCCCCAGCTTCTTTTCTGTCCACTCAGGTAAATATTTTACCTGTAGCAACTCTACTTTTATCTACCAACATGCCTGTTTTGGCTTCCATGAATGTTATCTTTTGTTCTCCACATTCCCCCATTTGAGTATCCAAATTTCCCTAAATTTGCAATGGTTGCCAGTGGGGTGAATGTCACTGAGGCTCTGATAAAAATGATGGATGCTGCATTTACTTGAAAGGTAGGAAGGGATGGTGAAATGCAAATATTTGGTCCAGTGTTCATGATTGACAAATGCAAATGAAGAACAATAGCTGGGATGCTGGTGGTGATGTTTTAGTTCTGTTTTACAATACTAGCTGCATGTCATAATGCACACAGTGTTTATATTATTCCATGTTAACAAGTTACATTTTTTTTAATGATATAATACATAATGCAGCATGGTGACATTTGAGGGTCTTGCTGTATTTGCAGTTGAATTAAAGATTCAAATCACATTGAGTCATTCTCAATTAATCGATGGAATTCATTCATTTAGTCATTCACCACTATCCTAAAATCAAAATTAAGCCTTCCATTTGAGTATAATGTATCTAAATGTATTTTATGCCTTTAATTTTGCGTGATAAGAAGTTAATGTAATCATGTTGCAAATGTGAATCTGCTATGTGAGTAGCTCTGTGCATTGCAACACTGCAACACCCAGACTTACACACATTTGTACAGTCTCATTCTCCCCATTAAACCCTAATATTTCAATGTTTCATGCATTGAGAGATAATCATGTAGAGAACCTGGAACAATGAACAATTTTAATAGAAGAATAATGAAATGAAAGACTTACTCATATGTGCACAAACAATTTAATAAGTTATCAAAGGGGCAACAAAAAAGGAAGACTATTAGAGTAGATTTTTTATTTCGTGAAATAATATAGTAGTATAGAGTCATGGATAATTGTTTGAGTCAACTGCACTGTATTTCTTACATTGGCAGCCTTGAATTTATGAGCTGATCTATAACAATAGTGAATTATTAAAAAGTTGTTGCCATCTGTTAAGAATCAGCAGTGTATTTTCTCCTGGGTGATTCCTCTGAGGTGTTAGGTTGATTCAGTTTGTCCTTCAGTAACATGTGTGAGTGTGTGATGACGAAGAATGTCTTTTTAACGCAGTGCCACCTGAGTGCCTGAAGACGTCAGGTATCCAGTGCTGATTTTCAGCCTTGTGACAACCCTTGCGCACAGAGATTTCTCCAGATTCTTGGAGTCTTTCGATAATATGTATTGTAAATAATTAAATATTTAAAGTTTTCACAATTTTGCATTGAATAACATTCTGAAATGGTAAATTTCCTCTTGCATCTACAAATACTTGTTTCTGGTATTTAATTGGCAATTGGCCTTTCTGGATTTGAATACTTGCACGGTGATAAATTACTCTCTTTGTGCCAGCGTTGATGAAAAGCATATGTTCTTATATATGACACTCAAAGGTTGTCAACCATTTATTTTCTTCATCTTCTTTTGGTCTTTGCAGGATCCCAGAACTAAGCACAAGTTTAAGATCCACACCTATGGGAGCCCCATCTTCTGCGATCACTGCGGCTCTCTGCTCTATGGCCTCATTCACCAGGGCATGAAGTGCGACTGTGAGTAATTAAGTTTAAGAGAAAATTAAATCTGTGCTGTTTTCCACTTTAACGGCGCTTTCACAAATGAACACGTGTGGCACCACACTGACTGTGTCGTAGTTTAAAGCCATTTTTTCAGCATGACTCTTCTCAAAGAAATATCACATGGGGATCTGTTCCCCTCCTCCTGACTTTCGCTCATTAAAATTACACATTGTCTCTCTTCAGTGTGCAGCTATGTTTGCTGCACCTTCATAATAATAAGCCTTGTATCAAAGCTTTTCTGAGTCTTTATTAATATTTCTTCCTTAGTTGTCTTCCCTTTAATCTTGCATTAGTAGATTAAAGTCTGAAAGCCTTAATGAGCTCCTGCATTGTCTGCTACATACTCAGACTGCCAGTTAGGTAAAATTATTGCTCCAGGGTGTACATAAATAGAGATGTGGAAATTATATTTTAGCAGATCAGCCACGCCTCTAGTCACGCCGCAGTGTGATTACACATTTTGGTAGTTTTAAGCACCGTTAACACAAGGTTGTGCCAGGGAGTTACAAATAATACAACATTTTGAAGGAAGAATGTGTCAGCACCATAACTGGTTTTTATTCATTTTCACCTACTGACCTGATGACATGATGACGCAATCACCATGCAACTGTTCCCAATCCATGAAACAGCTCAGCTGACTGACACACATGTGTGAATATGGGTCATAATCTTGTTAACTCCTCTTGAAAAATTTTTTTTTTAACATTGTATAAAGACGGTATTCTTATATTAGCCTACTCCAATGGGACATTAAACCATAAAAAGGTTGCATGTGTAAAAACAATGCTTTAAAAATATGGAATATATTTTTGCTGCCCATCTTTTATAATATATATCTCCTATATAATGTACAGATAAGTCAAGAAATGTCCCTTATCTTTTTTTGCAAAACTTTTGTAAAACATTTTTTTCATACCAGTCAATTCTGAGAAAGCTCTCATTCTTTTTTCAGTCACTGTTGTTTGATTTGGATCAAAAACATAATGTATAAACTTGCTGTTCTCTGATATCTTATATTTCCTCTGTCCCACCAGCCTGCGATATGAATGTCCATAATCAGTGTGTTATGAATGTGCCCAGCCTGTGTGGAACTGATTACACTGAGAGGAGGGGGCGTGTTTACCTCAAGTGTGAGGTCAGCGGAGATAAACTGCAGGTGACAGGTAGGCCTCATAACCCTTCACAGACGCTTAATGAAATGATCTTAAAATGCAGAGGGGATGTATGTGAACTGACAGATTTATATTGACGTTAGATGCTTAACCTGCATTTGCATGTGTGTATGTGTCGCTCCACAGCAAATGGGATGAGGGTATAGATGGTTTCAGACACTATTGCTCTGGTTCAGTTGCAAGCGTGGATCAATCTCAACGCTTTACCCTTATTGTCAATAATCCCTGATTGCCCACTTTCACACACACATTCACTGTCTATCCCTGCTGCCATTACCTGAATTGAACCATCCTCATTAATTCTGCCTCAACTCGGCCTGCTTCCGATGCACTGTGTCGAACTTCTAGCTACATAACTGGCCTTGAGACTATCGCCTATCAGTATGCCAAAAGCCTGTTCGCTTCTGGGTCATAGATCGATAAAATTTCTCCTGTTTAACATTCTGCTGTAAGAAACGATTCACAGTTTCAACACGTTTGGAAGGCAATCCCAAACCAAATATGTACTCCTGCAGTGGTGTGTGGCCTGCTGCGTAGGCATTGTGTTGATACTTTTTTTTTAAACAGTCACGACTCGCCCTGTGTTCGCTGGATTTTCTGTGTAACTGCATTGTCTCAGCAAAGCAAATTCAAGGCTTGGTTTTATTAATTTATGTCCAGTCAGAATTATACACAGACAGGATCTGAGTGTTCTCCTTGTGAACAGGGTCAAGGCGCTATAATTATATGTCTCACTATTATTAATTTGAAGGCTACTTTACATGATCATGTCACTGGCTGTTATTAGTCTTTCAATCACTGATGCATCTGGTTTTAAAAAAACATCTATTAAGCTTATTAACAGATGTGATATATTGTTAATAGCGTTTCCTTAGTGCAATATATAAAATAGGGATGACATGTTCCATAAACCTTCGAAAGGGAAAATTGTTTCTTGCAGGCATTTGTTATGATTATGTTAGCAGCTAAAAAAGGAGTAAGGCTATGTGACAAATATACGGTACTGTGGAAAAGAGTTGTCTCAAGCGGCCTGTCGGCAAAACACATAATTTGTTTTCATTTATTTTGTTGAATCTGTGTAAAATGCCAAAGACAACACAGTTTGATTTATAAAACAGTATTACTGCACCAACAAGAGGATTCCCAAAGAGCTATTAGCTGAACACTTGGCATATGTTGGCATGCTGTGGAGTGTGTCTTTAAAAAAACTGATGAAACTGGACAGGCGAAGGATAAAAGTCTTTGTCTGTGTGTCGTTTGTCCTGTCTTATTGACATCACCCTTAACCGTTCAACGACAAATCGCCGCCCCAACCCTGAGCCTGGTTCTGCTGGAGATTTCGTCCTGTGAAAAGGGATTTTTTTTTTCTTCCCACTATCGCCAAGTGGCTTGCTCAAAGCTGGTCGTTTGATTGTTGGAGTTTTCTGTGTATTATTGTAAGATATTTACCTTACAGTATAAAGTCCCTTGTGGCAACTTTTGTGATTTATCTAAATAAAATAAATTAAATTAAAAGGAAGATTTGTCAGACATAAAGACTCAAAAGTATTCAGAGTATGTGAAAATCATGTTTTTTAAGAAATAAGAAAAAGTCCCGAAGATATGACAGGACCTGAGAGATGCATCTGGCTCTTGAGTTGATGCATTTGTTGTTGACAGAAGGCGCATCATAAATGGTCTCAGTGGAAGAGCGTCTGCCAAAAAGTCATTTAGACAGGAGAAAAGGCTGAGGTGTGACACACGAGGAGTAGCTGAAGATTTTGTCATTTTTAATGTCATGCCAGTTTAGGATGAAGATTCATAAATCTCAACACCATGTAGTAAGTTGTCTCTACACATCAAAATGTCTCAGGATTAAGGATGGATATTGACTAAAATATAGCAATTCCGATTCCATTATGAATATCACTTATCGATTCCTTATTGAGAGTCACCACCATCTCTATGCAATGTATCAAAAACATTACAATTATGCAAATGAATTGCATGCAGTGTGGTCAAATGTCTGTGCATGTTGGAGGTATTTTCCCTCTTTGTCGTGATCAGTATCGGGGTTGTTACACAAGAAAGTGATTATCACCGGAATTACACAGAACGCGTTTGTTCTAACACTTGTTACATTACTTTCATGATACTCTGTACAACAAAGAAACATGTCAACATACAATCCCGACTTTAATGAGAACACACATATGATCTTTCTCTTAGTATTTAGGCATGAACACAAAGCCAAAAACACAGAGCAAAATTAAAAACTAGCACAATGAGACTTCAAAGCGATTGGTTCAGTACAAGAGAAACATGAATAGGTAGAATTGGAGGTTGTAGCCTGATTTCTCATTTAAGCTAGGCTCTTGGCTAGCTTAGCATTAGCATGCTTTCTGTGCAGGTGATTGCAAAGAGTCAAAGTTGTGTTAGTAGCATAACGCAGCTGTTTCTGCCCTGAAGTCAGTTTCCACTTTACCGTTGCAATCTCGTCCTTGTGTGCTATGAAAATGAAAGCACTGATGATGTTCACGCTTTAGACTGCACCTCTGTTTTTCTCCTCCAACACACCAACTGAAATTAGCTGATTGCAGTGCAAGTGTAAGTGGAATCATAAGCAGTATCAATATGCAAGTAGAGAAACAATTCCAAGGATTTGGACTACTGGGATTCCCATCCCTACTCAGGATGACACATCTTGAGCACAGAATTGTAAAAAGACAAAGACAAAAACAAAGGTTTTTGACCTCATGTGAAACCTATTTCCTACTTTTTCCACCAGCTGGTGTCATTTTGTTTCAGTCTGTCTGTGTTTCCGTCTGTGCGTGTGTTTGACACAGTATATAATAACACAGTATATCCAGCCAGACAGATACAAAACTGTGTGACTACAGATAATTTACAACCATAAAAGACAGAGTCATTAAACTTTGTATCCAGGTGTGCAGTAATGATCAAAATGAATGCTGAGTCATGCTGAATGCTGAAGACAGTTGCGGTCCTACTTATGAGTACTGAGCAAAGAAAGCTGAAAAAGGTGAAAAGGATTGATGTCCCTTCTGACTTAAGGCCTCCTGTCACATTTTTCTCTCTCTTTGCTTTTTAGAGTGTTCCTATCACAAGATAATCTCCAGTTTCTATATAGTCCATTCATCCATTCACTTTTCAGGGTCGCAGGGAACGCTGAAGTCTTAGAGGCAGGGTACACCCTGGACAGGTCAACAGTCTGTCGCAGGGCTGAAACATAGACACAGACAACCATTCGCACCTACGGGCAATTTAGGGTTTCCAATTAACCTATCCCACTAACTGCATATCTTTGGACTGTGGGAGGAAGCCGGAGTACCTGGAGAGAACCGCCCACACAGAAAGACCCCGGCCAGATGGTGGAACTGACCTCAGGACCTTCTTGCTGTGAGGCAACAGTGCTAACCACCGTGCCACCATGCTGACCTAGAGAGCCTTTTACCGTACTTTCTATATAGTTTATGTGTTTATTCATCTTTTGCATGACTTGGCTAGCCAATTTCCAAATATAAATACAGCATACAACAAGATGAAGTGTTTTCGTTTATAAATAACAAATCATTTCAGTTTTCAATTGTTCAATTTGCAGACAGCATAAAATAATCCTTTCAGAGCAAATAATGACTGACCAGCTGCTGTAGATAAGCTGAGATAATTTCATACATAATGTCAAATGTATTTGTTGTTACATTCCCAACAAAATGTGGCACAAAATGAACACTGTTAGATAGTGTTAGATGCTCCCATTTGTGCAGATTCTTCAGTATTCGGTATACAGCTGTTCTGGGAGGTGTGGTATTAATTGTGCATTAGTGACTAAAACTTTGTTATCAATAGGGACGGTTTGTACCAGCTTAATAATAATGATGCCAAAGGTACAAGAAAAAAGGGAAGCAAAAAAGATGTTTTTATAGCACTCTGTGCAAAATATAAAACTGCAAAGGAATGGTTAATATTGATTTTGAGCTCTTTATATAAAAGGTTATAAAAATAGTGGACTGTAGACGGTGAACAGTTGCCCAACTGTGCAGTTTATAATAAAAAAAAAGAAGAACCCAGCAGTGTGTGTGTCATGTAGGAACCCATTTTGTGTTGTATTTCAAGGCATGCTGTAAATCCCCTGGCTGAAACGATGCATTAGCACATTAGCTAGAACAATGGTGATGGCAGGGAGTTGACAGCAGGCAAACATAATCACTGAATTAACTGGCTAAAAGGAGTCAGTGCATTACAAGTCCCTGCTGAACTTCACTGACATTCACTTATCAAATTAACACTAGAAGAAACAGGGTCAGTGTTGGCAGGGAAATGGTGCAAATGTTATGGAATATGTTTTGAGTGAGGAACCAAATTAATTGGATGGTTATGTCATTTCTGTGCTTATCTAAGTGTTATCTAAGCACAGTTGTACTCATTTTTTTTTGTTTTTGTTTTCCTGGGCTAAAAATATAAAAACGAAAAGGGAACAGATGGTCATTTATTGGTACCGAAATCAATGATTGTGACTGATGTGGACTAATTTCATGCAAGATAATGCAAATACCTGACTCTGACCTTTGGCACTGTTATTGGAATTATTGCAGTTTATAGTAGTAATACACTTACCCGCTGGGTTAAGCGTTGGGATTTTAGGACTGTAATTTATCATTTGGATGCAAAAGAACGCTTAAATGTTTAAACAGAGTTCAAATGTGACAAAAAGCATAAAGTACAACTATACCCATGAATAACCAAGATTGGGTTTATTCATTCAAGAGTGCTCTGCAAGAGCGGAGCTGTTATAGTTCTCGCTCTCCTCCTCGCTTTTGCACATTCAGTCTCATCTGGTTGCCAAATTCAACAAATAATAATAATATCCTGCTGGCATTTTTGGCTGCAGCTCCTTCAAAAGCATTTCAGTCCAGTATTTCTTTCATTTTTGCAGAAATCTGCACTGCCACCGTATCTCAAGATAACAAAAGGTGTATTGTTTCGCACATTTTCACACATACTATATGCACCGTGTGTGAAAATGCCTGCTAATTTTAAGCTTGCATGTGTTTAAGAGCTCACGAGTGTGCATGTGTCTACATCAGGAACAGGAAACCACCATTATCACCTCTAGCAGCGTTTCGTTTGTCTCTCGGCGTCTGAGGAACATACGATCAGATTCCTGATGTGGACTCACTGAGTTGAAATTTGCATGTGATCTCTGGTTAGCGTTATCATGCGCGTGTGTGTTTGCGTGTAGGTGTATTTGCGTAGAACTGCTGTACCAGCTTGCAGCCCACTCGAGCCAGATTGCATCGCTGATTACATTAGCTGCTGTAGATGCCCCGCAGACAGCCTGCCAAACAGAGTCCCATTACAGCCAGTCAAAAAGTTTACAAAGAAGGTGTAGTAGACAGCTGGGAACAATAAAGTCCACATCATTTTCACATGCATCATTCCACACACAGAAATATGAGTATTTACACATTCACAGAGACGTCTTTTGCTTTTCATATAAAGTTGCCCCACAAATCAGCAGCTTGGGTAAAAATTCTCACACATGTAAAACACGCGTAGAGTTGGAATGGTGCAGAATTAGTAGCGTGACATGGTGCCTTTAAGAGGAGAAGGAAAACTTGATTTCCTGTGAGTGGATAATGATTAGTGTTAGAATCCTTCAGCCAGAACTACAGTTGTTACACAGTGTGCTGTGATTGAAGAGTTTCTCCAATTTCCTTGAAATTCCCCAACTGGCCGAAGCCAAAATGTTCAACAGGAAGTGACATAGATGCCAAGGGAAGCAGCTGCGCTTTAAGCAGATGAATGAACTCACACATAAACCTCAGTAATAATAACAGTATGAATAATAAGGAGAATAAAATGTGTCATTTAATAACAGTGGGAGGTGTTTGTGCAGTTTGCGGAAACATGCATGAGCTGTTAAAGTGTGTTTTGTCAGTTGGAGCGAAATGGAGAAAAGGATATGGTGAGGAAGACAAAACGAGATTTCTGTGGTGAAGGACGGAGATAACCCACTAACCTTGTTTTCTGCCTCTTATTCCTGCACACGGCTCTTCTCTGTTAGTTGGCTCAGAGACAACAGCCCTCCTGTTTTCTTCAGCAACCTTATTGTTCATTGATTCTCTGCAAATTTTTCCAGAGTTGGAGAAGTCTTTTGGTAGAGAGCCTTTTACCGTACTTTCATTTTTCTGCTTGTTTACTGTGCATGAATGTAACAAATGAATGGGGTCAAACTCAGTTCAGGCCTAGCAAATTGGCTCTAAAGTATCACTGGGGGAGGCTTAACCTCATTTCATCCTTCAACAATATGTACTTTTATCTGCTGCAATCATAATAACTCAGTCAGTTACTTCACTCTTACCATTACATCTATTAATCTGGGCAGTATATAAAATACTGAAACTCACAGGGATTCCCTTCATACTTTTGCCTGACTTTTAAATACTCCAGCTAGGTGGTGTCTTGTTTGGGTGCCAAAGAACATTGCTCCTAATATTGCTCCTAATATTGCTCATGAGTACTGCAGTAAACAGCTGACACTGAGAGGAGACTCCAGACAGACTGTAGGAGGACGTTCTGCAGAGGCCGACTCTCTCATAACCTCATAGTTATGAATCACATATGAGTAACCTGATACTGATTACGTCCCTGCAAACATTAAATTAATAATAAAATTTTCATTTAAACAGGTGTATTCTTAATCTTGGTCAGTGGGGGTCAGTGAGTCAGTAGATTTAAGAAAAGAATGGCAGTAATGAGCAACACTGCGTTAGACATTCTTAGTCTTTCATATATAAAACCAGATATTTACCGTATTTTTCGGCGTATAAGACGCACTTTTTCTTCCCCAAAACTGGGAAGAAAAACTTTTTCAGGTGAACGTGACCGAGCTGGTCTCGCGAAATGCATGACGGGTTATTTGGCTCCACCAAGTCCACACAAGTCACCACGGATGCATGCTCGATAAAACGGGCGGAGGCAGCGTGTATGGTGTGTTTGAGAAAGTGTTCTACAGTATTTGGTTCCGAATCTTTTTTTTTCTAAATTTTCCTCCATTAAAATTGGGTGCGTCTTATATTCCGGAGCGTCTTATAGAGCGAAAAATACGGTACTCTACAGAGACAGCACAAGCTTAACCCTGCTTACTCTACTTACCCAATTCTTCAAACTAGCGTCATTCACCACCCAGCTCACCTTCCTTTTATCTTCGCTTTAACCTTCCCATTAGACTTTTGTGTTTCTCTTCTTCAAATGTGCCTCTGCTACTTGTTACATTATAGCTGCTGTAGGAGTTTTACATGTAGGTGCATTGTAGGTGTGTGTAGGTCAGATTGGCAGCAGTGGCTATAGATGTGGGTGGCTCAGTGAAGGCAGATTTTACTGTTGAACCTCGGAGGTGTAGTTACACTTTACAGTAACAGAAAAAAAAAAATCACCCTCGATGTTGTTAACATCTTCTGGCTGATGGAGCTGCAGTTGCTTTTGCAGTTTTATTTTCCTGTTGCTACTTTTGTGGTTTTATCATTACTGATAATGCTTGCCAAAAATAGACAGCATGAGGTTCAAATGAGATCCTGACAGTATTGCTAAAATTCATTGCAAAGTATTTGGTTTCTACAAAACATCAGACCAAGCAGCACACTTAACGGCTTGTTTGTCCTTCCAGCCATAAAGGAAAATACAAATTGTTTAAGCATGCATGTAGTTTTTGTGTTCATGGTCAAGTTGCCAAGGACCAGATGAAGTGATCCAGTGTATATGGATTTGTGATAGCTTATAGTAAAAGTCACGTTGCAGTTTCATGCACGCAGATGGTTTCTAAAAGTTTTTACCTTCTTACCTTTTCTTCCTGTTGATCAAATGTCAAAATAAAAGGCAGTTTAATTGTGCTTAAATGAAGTGTTCATCCTCACCTGTTACCAGTAAGTGCATTCTTCATTCGAAGTAATTCAACACAAGTCTTTACTCTCTGAATCCAAAGAGGGCTGGCTGGAAGGCACAGTTGGGGTCGGATCAAAGCTCTGTCTGAGTTACGGCGGAGGTTACGTGGGTTGCTGAACTAAGACTGCCCAACGACAAGCTGCATCCACTCTGCAGCATTTTCTCCAAGTAATTTCCATTTCATTGTAGCATCTGAGTCATTCTGCAGAAAACCCAACAAGTTCTTGCCAAGAGAAAATTTGCTTTAAAATCCCGCTATTAAATTTTCCCAGTGAATCAGAGCTAAGACGGAGCAGCTGACAGCACTTGTGATGCTACCGTTGCCAATGTTTTTCCACTGCAGGGTGTTGGCCACTGGGACAGCAGTGTCTCCATCCTGAAGACTGTGCAGTGAGCTCTTTGGCTCTAGAACTACGTCCTTGTAATGAAGATATGCACAATCTGAACAGTACGATGAATATATTCATTATTTGAAACAAACTTCACAGCTCTTTTAGCACCCATTATGTTTTCAAGTTTTAATAAATGCATTGCATTAGTGAGAGATAATATCCTCACTCATCAAAGTAGTAACAAGCACACACATTGAAATTTATGTGGCCTGCTTGTGCAGGCTGGTCATTCAATTTCCCTTATTCTCATATAATGTAAGATTACAGTACATTCTTTCAGGCCATTTTGTAAATACTGGGCTTTCAAGGGACAGAGTTAGACACACTTAAGGCACATTTACTCAGGGAGGGTTTGCACACAGTGTTTACACAAGGAGGTGAAGAACAAACATGGCTGGCCAAAATTTTGAAGTCAGGTCATCCTGCTTCAGCCGAAGACGAGGCTTTGTGCGTCTCTGTACATGGCTTTGCAAAGTAAATAAAGACTTGAAAGACGGTGGCTTACCACAGCATAATATTGGGTTGCTGTCATATCCATGCACACTCTCTTATAATACGCTCTTTATTTGTGAATCATAGCTTTTGTAGATCATGGAGATAGTGCTGTTCCAGCGGTTCTGGGGGATTATAAAAAAACAGCCACAGAACACAGAAAAATCCAATCTAGGCCAACACCGTTGTGCCAGATTAAAGCTAAGCTAAACTAAACTAAACTGTCATCACAAACAAAGCGTTATTTATTTCAGTACTGTAATCAGAGCATTTACAGTAATCACTCAAAATCAGCAAGAAGAGGCAAGTAGAAGCAGCTGTTTACAGTTTTCAGCGGTCTCTCTCGTCACTTCCCCGCTGTTTCCTGTCTGTCTTTGAATCCCTGCGATAGGGAGAGAATCTAATTAGAGTCAGAAGTTTTGTTTACACGCATGGGAAGTCAGCAAGCTAAGAAACCAAACTCAGTGGTGACTTCTGTCTGTTTCTCTCGACCTCACCTTCCCCTTTCTCTAATATTACAGCATGCACTAATAGTAATTGCATCCAGTGCATCCAGAGCAGGCAAACGTCTTAATAGTTCCTTATATGGATATAAAAAATTGGCAGAACTGAAGCCATGGATAACGTTAAAAAGTACTCAACATGTTTTAATTGATATGACAAAAAGATGAATGTATATAACTAAAATATAGTCCTCATTTTGATTGTTTACATTGTAAATTTCGTTGTTCTGGCTCCTTAACCTAAAGCTTTAATTTTTCTAATACAATTAGTTGCTGACAAACAGTAATGAATGGAAATTTGGTTATCGTTGTGGAGGAGCTTTAACAGAGCAACCTGATTGCAGGGAAACCATTGCTTTAAATCAGCTGTGCAGCTTGCTTCTGTCCTATTAACAAATGAATGCACACACAGACTCTGTCTGTCCTTCAGTGTCTCTGTGGACCTCAGAAAACAGCTGAACTTTGTTGCTCCGGGATTTGTGCTGCTAGACTCCCAGAAGTCATGTCATTGGTATTCCCAGTGTGTTGTCGGTGTCCTGCCTCATCTCCCTCCACCCAGCATGTGCACACTCCCTCCACACCATTTTAACATATGGCTCTGCTTTTCATCACATCAGTTGTTGCTTGTTTGGTTTTTCTTATCTGTGTTTTTGCATTCTTGCTTTTGTGGAAGAGAAATGGACAGAAGTGGTTTTGTACGTAAACATGGATATTTGCTGTAATCCACCAAACACGCAGATGCAGTTTTCAGCTCACTTGGACTTACACAACAACAACAATCACAGCAATTTGGCCCAAGTAGGTTGAGTCTGTTTCAGAAGCAGTCTTTTTGAAATAGTGTGGAGCAAGTTTTCTAACTGTGTGACTGAGAAAATCAGTAATGAAATCCAGGTGAGCCAAAGAAAATAGAAGGATATGTGAAAAGAGAAAACTAGAAGATGCAAAATCATACTAAGATTATATAATGTGCAGCATTTTACAGATGGAGGCCCACCCAGAGGTGTAAAAAAAACAAAGGTGTTTATATATTTGATGTTTGGTATTTGATTTCAAATGTAGTTTCCCTTTAACCAACAGTTTTCTACAACTCAGCAAAAAGCTCACTCAGAAATTAAGACTACTCACATATATGGTCTGTTTTATGACACACAGTTGTGCGTGTGAGCTCTTGGCCTGTACAGCTCAATTAGACAGTCTAGAATGCCCCCTACTGATCAGATCTGGAAGTACAGCTGTGCGATGGCGTTCAGGGACACTTCAGTTACTTGTTCCTTATAAATAGACTGTAAAGACATAATGTTGTGGACAAAGCAGAGCTAATATTCAGACACACAGTTTCTCACATATACACCCCCCCCCCCCCCCTCATTATGTTGTGGTTGAAATTTGTGGTTACCATTAAAAACAGTCTGATCAGATGAGTAGCTAACACAATCATTTATATTTCAATTAAATTGAGCCTGACTGCTATCTATTCAAACTCACAAGCACAAGATGCCAAGAAGTGTCCCTTTTATATGCTTAACAGAATTCCTTTTGGGTCCCAGGTCTTGGCATACATAAGGCCAGAGTATGAATTATTCAAAACCTGACCTTTACCGTCAGGATGAAGAAAAAACGTCTGGTTTAGAAGTTCAGCTTGCAGCACATATTAAATTCAACTTCACTTGAATATTATATATATAATCAGGGCATAACCATTCACTGGACTACAATTGTAGATTTGCACAGCACTTCAAGATTTAATCGAGCTTGTAGATTTACACGACCACTTTTCTTCTATTCTGTTTTTGTCATTTTAAAAATAGCCCTTGTGACTTCAGGTCTGAGACTACAGCCATTTTTATAGCTGTTAGAGCCGCTGCTCTTTTAGGTCTACAGTGCCCACCAGCTATTATGTCAGGAAGAAGAAGACATGTTTGCATTTCCATTGCATTTTCTTCTGTTCGAGACGTGGGAAAAAAATTGAAATGAAGGTTTACCTACAGACTACAACTCTACTGCAGAGTGCATTTGTATTTGAATGAGCTCAATAGCAAATACAGTTTACAGTTGTTCTTTGAAGATACGTATTCAACACATCTTGACTGGATTTTTAAGAAAGCAGAAGGTTGTCAGTTTAGGCTCGCTCAGTATCTTCCCACACCTCAAGTTTCTCCTGGAAACGTCTGACGCTCTTTTGAAGTGTTCTCTATCTCCCTCTCTGTGCATGTTCGCTCATCAGTCATCAAACTTCACACCCCATTATCATCACTCGAAGCCCAAATCTTCCACCACAGGTGCTGAGAATGCAATAGACCATCACTGAAGTGTTATATACTCTTTTCAAAGATCCTTATGAGTCTGTTGAGATTGTGCACAGCCCCGCTGAAGCTGTTTTGTGGAAGATTTTACTAAAAGGTCAAGTCATTAGTTATAATGTACCACAGTGTGTTTTATTCTGAAAAATCCAGTAGAATATTGTGCCGTGTTTTTACCCTCTTCTTGGAGCGTCTTGACATTTGCAACAGCTGCTATACTATCCCAACAGTGTCAATCCCTTATTGATTTTGTTCATTTATCCCTCCTAATCCTGCCAATCTGTATAAAATTCAGAGTTAAAACGCTGGGTTTAGCAGTTATGTCTCGCATTCTTAATGCACTGGCTTAGCGCCTTCTTTTCCAGGTCAAAGATCATTTAGCTTTGTCAGCCCACCGTTGCAGTGTGACTGACAGGGCCACATGGGGAGACGTCTCCGATCTCCAGGGTATGAGGTTTAACAAAGCAGGCAGGCATCCATCCCTATCTCTGCGGGGACGCTAGATACATTGTGTGTCGATAAACATACTCTGTGTACATCTGACTGTGTGCAAGGAGGTGTATATTTATGTGAGCATGTGAATGTGTGCGTGTGTGCACTGTACTGCAGCCCAGATCTGGCAGTGCTCCAATGCTCAAAGCTAATGGAGTGCTAATGTCCCTGGTGTGCCCTTGTTTACCGAACAGCTAAATACAGAAGGGAGAGAAGAGAACCTTCGCCCACTTAAGCATGACACAGTTCGCAAATTAGAATCACCGTTCTCATAACACTTCCTGCATTTGCTCCCATTATGGCTCGGATCCATAAATAATCCTCACAGGCTCTGCCTCGCTGGTTGATCTTGACTTGCGGGTGTTCACCTGTTGATTAAAAGAGAGCAGCTGTTCCTTATGACCAAGGAAGTTTGTACTGTTGTTATCAAGCTACATGTGAAAGGAAATATTAATGAATATCAGATGGATATTAGGTTGCATTTATGCTAAACAGATATAGGTTTGATATATTTAACTTGGTCTTTATAAATGTGCCGTGGCAGTACGGTGCAGTGGTTAGCATGATAAAGGTCCTGGGTTCAAATCCATCAGCCAGCTGGGACCTTGTGCTTGCTTGGGTTTACTCCAGGATCCACTGTCCAAAAACATGCATGGGGTTAGGCTAATTGGGGATTCTAAACTGGCTGTAGTTATGGCTGGTTGTCTTTGTGTTAACGTTGTACTAGAGAGCTGTGGCTGTACTCCACCTTTTGCCCTATGAAAGCTGGGATAGACTCCAGTCCCTCTGCAACCCTGAATAAGTGGAATAAGAAGATGGCTGGGACGGACAAATGTGCCAATCTTTTATTTGTATCCTTCATCTTTTTTAGTGACTGAAGCCAGAAACCTCATTCCCATGGACCCCAATGGCCTGTCTGATCCATATGTGAAGCTCAAGCTCATACCAGATCCCAAAAATGAGACCAAGCAGAAGACCAAAACGATCCGCTCCAGCCTCAACCCCAAATGGAACGAGACGTTCACTTTGTGAGTACACCGGTCCATCTTCAGCCTCTGTTCCACTGTAGGCTGCAGTATGGCAAAGATTATAAATGAACAGAGGGTAATGGGGGAAAAAAAAAGAAAAATGTATTTAATGTTTAAAGTACTAGTATTAAAAACTACTCTATAAGCAAATGTGTAATGTTTTATTAACCGTAATGTGCTGTACAGCAAGCTGAGGAATACAGATAAAGACCGGAGACTATCAGTAGAAGTGTGGGACTGGGATCGGACCACGAGGAACGATTTCATGGGAGCCCTTTCCTTTGGCGTGTCAGAGCTCATGAAGGCTCCAGTCTGTGGCTGGTAATGCTGACTTGTTGAATGTCCAATTACTCTTGATCTTTATTTATTGTTTAGAATGACAGAATATTAATTGATGTAACAAAAGATATTGAAATATTAATGACTTTTATGTTACTGTTTGTATTTAAACTGTTATTCTTAAAAACAACTGTAGAATCAAAAATATCAGTAGTTCAAGCTGTCCTCAATTGCCCCTTGGTACCCAGTAAATGCCCTATATCACAGCTTACATCCAGGTTCTAAGAAACACAACACACTCTGATGTAAACAGAATCCTTGGATATGCTTGACATTTCTTTATTTATTACCTTTAATTAATAATTGTTAAGACTGTTGGTTTATTGCCAGCTATATCCAGGCCAAGTAGATCAAGAAGAGTAGAAAGGTAACAGAAGGAGGGGAAGGTAGACAGAAGAAATTGCCTGTCTTTTTTAAACTCTCGCAACATTTCTGTAGGTGTTTCTCATTACGACCATCTTCTTTGTCTTTGTTTCTTCACCTCACTTCCTGTCATGTCATATGTCTCCTCTCAGGTATAAGTTATTGTGCCAGGAGGAGGGGGAGTACTACAATGTTCCCATCTCAGAGGAGGATGATGGTAATGAGGAACTGAGGCAGAAATTTGAGGTGAGGACTTTACTAAAATAATCAAAGCTGCACAATCTTTTCTTTTGGCGTATCTTCAAACTGCATGGCACAAAGACGGGAACTTTCATTACACGCTCCAGACTGATGTGGATCAATCAGATCCTGCCACCCTGTCCAGCAGAATTATCCAACTGTCACATGCTCTCCTGGACTGCAGATAACCGTGTGACAGCTGCAGCTTTCACACACCTCCTCGGTGTGCTCTCTTTGAATTCTGAGGCTTCACTTCTACTTTACTTTTTTTTTTTTGCGTGTTTGTGGATAATGGTTGTTATTTAATTCCAGCCAGAACCAAAACTTCCATGATTCAGATTAAGGCAGAAAGGGGGGATCAGCTTTAGTAATATACAGGGTGGGCCATTTCAATGGATACATCTTAATAAAATGGTAATGGTGATATTAAAGTCCTGTTTGTGGCACATTAGTATATGTGAGGGGGCAAACTCCTCAAGATGGGTGGTGACCATGGTGGCCATTTAGAAGTCGGCCATCTTGGATACAACTTTTGTTTTTTCAATAGGAAGAGGGTCATGTGACACATCAAACTTATTGGTAATGTCACAAGAAAAACAATGGTGTGCTTGGTTTCAACGTAACTTTTAAACAAAACCCCCGCTATTGGTGTGACACTCACCCACATTGGATGGATCCCTCCAAGACTGTTGGAACAACAAAAGTGATGGTTTGGTGTGGTATATGGGGTACAACGATAGTGGGTCCATTCTTCATCAATGGAAACCTCAAGGCCACTGGATATTCGAAATTGCCACATGATGATGTGTTTCCCTCTTTATGCACTGAAGCTGGCACGTTCCCTGAGTTTTTCCAGCAAGATGGTGCACCACCACATTATGGGTGCCAGGTCCGAGCATTCCTAGATGAACAGTTTCCTGGAAAGTGGATTGGTCGTCGTGGGCCAGTTGAATGACCCCCAAGGTCTCCCGATCTGACCCCCTTAGACTTTTATCTTTGGCGTCATCTGAAGGC